>JAOYMZ010048845.1:0-14251 GCA_025802335.1 Pinguicula primuliflora | reverse complement strand
AGCGGAGGGATCTTGAACAACCTCTTTAGCTTTTCCAGATGTTGTCGCCGGCGGGGAAGGGGCCCCCGCGGCCGGGACGGCCATCGGCCGTTGTCTCAGTACCAAACAAGATGACAAGGATAACGGTAACAAATGCAATAGACCTTTAACACGGTCTCAATCTTTCCAGCTTTCCCTAAAATTGAAGAACATGGTTTCAATTGAATCACATCATTCAGTGTCCTCCAATCTCGTGAGCTTCAAGAAAACGAAGAGTAATGAAACAACTACCCGAACCGGGGTACCCAAATATGTTTATCTTGGAACCTCATTCTCATTTGTATATTTGCACGTATTTGTGTTTGTTGCAACCTCTGTTCGAGAAGTAGGTCTCATAAGCCGCTTAGGCGCCGCCTAGGAACTAGGATATCGTCATTCGCCTTGCCCGAATTCTCGATTAGGCCGCTTATTTACCCGCTTAGATGGGCACCTAGGCGCTGAGCGACCCCTGTCCGCTGAGGGTCCGCTAGCACTTTCTCGAATACTGATTGCTTGTTGTACGCTCTGGTGGATAGCATTGGTGAGACATCATTGTCTCCTTGCCTTCCCTGTGCCCTCTAGAATGTAAACGATCCATCCCAGTATGTATGATTGTATAATCGTAGCTTGTTCTTGCTGTAGTATGGATAAGTTTGAGCTATTATCCGACCGCATTGCAGTCAAAATCAGTGTTCGAAAAAGTATTAGGCGGACCCTAAGGCGGTCAGGAGCTGTTCAGCGCCTAGGCGGCCGCCTAAATAGACAAAATGGGAATTCGAGCAAGGCGAAAGGTAACATTGTAGTGCCTATTGCGACCACTTTCTCGAACAGAGGTTGAAATGTAGACATTATCAGTGAAAAGCCACAGAAAATAGTTCGAGAAAATAGTTTAGAGAGATAAGTACTTAAAAGAAGTGACTGACAAGTTAATAAAACGTATATAAATAGCAATGAAAAAATAACCAGTGCAAGTATTTTTCGATCTAGTTACATGGCTCTAAGGCCACAATTCCATGGCCTTGTGAGTTACTCTGTGAGTTGTGACCCACTGCAGTCACACATCAATCTTTTACTCAATTTACTGCCGCCTCTAAAAAAACTACATTTCAAATGTTTTTCTCGGAAACCCCATTTCATTGAATTGTTAACATGTTGAGTACACATGCTGTAGAACAACCATGCCAAGGACTTTCTTCAACCTCCTGCTTCCAAACTACTAGCATAGCAGAATATAGAACTGAGTGCAATGAACTCGATGCATTCTAATGAAGATGACATGACTCCCCAGGATGACTCTTGAGTAATCAACATATGAGGGCTCACAATGGCTGGCTCAGCAAGAGCAAAGATGAATCAAATGAAGAACTGACTTACGTATATCGTTTACCGACTCCAATTTCTAGAAGAGATCAGCTTTCTTTTTGTAAATGTCTTGCTTCCACCTGGGCAGCTTGTAGAAAGCTTCTTTTGTCATTCCCAGTACGGACTCAAACTCTTCATCGGAGAGGTAAGCCTGATAAAGAGAGACCAAGATTTGCAAGGCAGAAAGGATTAATGTGATGTAGGAGGATAGTATGAAATGAAAAGCTTAGAAGCAAGATGCAGCAAGAAACCTCTCTGCGTTTGTAGTCGATCCCTCGTACAGGGTTCTCAGATTTGGTATTCAACTGTTCATAACTAAATGTAATTAGAATCTGCTGCTCCATCCCAGGATTTGATCCTGCTTCCTCTTCATTAGTTTCTGGAGTGGACGCAGTGACTGCATCTGTTTCGTAACCTTTTGAAATAGCATCTTCCATCTCCAAAGAATCCCAACTTTTCATGGAAGCTGAACACAAGTAATCGGATAGCACACACGGGAATCAGCAAACATAAGTGTTGTATGATAACAAAATACAGAGTTTTTTGCGCGAGTAAAGTTGAATGCGAACAGAACAGGCAAATGCACTGGACACTTTTGGCCTGAAATGGAAAGTAATTTCAGGGTTTGCGGGCCAAAGAATAACAGTTTTTTTCACACGCCGAATGTACGGTGCCGAATGAAAAAATTACAGTGCCGAAAATTGTATCCGACGACTGCGATCAGTTCACTTAAGTGAACTAGATCCGGGTCGCGCACGTGATCAACTTAATTGTTTTCGACACCGTAAGTTTTTCATTTAGCATGTAAAAAAAACTGCCAAGAATAATATTTAGATAGTCGGTGTATCATTGACCGCTTAACAATGTAGAACAAAGTATGGCGTTTATAATTGAAAGATGTGGGCAAATGGAAAGCAAGATATTTTCGGAGTACCGAGTACGCTGGGTTCTGCACTCTGGCTTCTACTTGGCTGGGCAGGGGAGATATCTGGTGATTGCTTCCTTTCAGCAGTAAGAACAGACGATAATGCAGCCACTGCAGCTGCTCTCTGTGATGCGTGACTGCTTCCTCCTGGCCTTGGAGCTGAAACAGTCCTTGGAGATGGGGACGGAGATACAGGTGGACTGAATGCATAATTCAAAGCAGCCAAAGCTGAAGCTCTTTGTGTTGGGCCACTACTACTTGAGCTATTTGCCTTATCCTGATTTGAAGTTAGATAAATCAAAGAAATGCCGATGCATGACAAACCCAAGCAGCTCTAGTTAAGATACAATTGAGGAATTCAAATATCAAACACAACGCAGATAAGGGTATGTTTGCAAGTAAAAAACTGTTTTTGGCTTTTGGTGAGGACTTTTAAAAAAGGTGCTTTTATAAAGAAGTTATAAAGTGTTTGCAATGAGGACTTTACTGTGGCAAAAGTTATAAAAAATAGTATGACAAACTGGATATAATACGGAGAAATTTTTAGGTATTTTGGTATTATCGATTTGTATGTAGACAAAATTATCATAAAAGTGAACTTTGAAATAATTACAAAATTGTCACTGCCATAAACTTCCCAGAAGCTACTCCAATGGAGCTTTTGGCTTTTGGGCTTTGGGCTTTTGGGGCTTTTCCACCGCTAGGCTACCGCCAAAAGCCAAAACTGAAAACACAGTAAAAAAAAGGTTCAAAGCCAAAAACACATTTTCAAAAGAACTTGCAAATAGTGCCTTGGTATTGGAGATACTACAATAAGAGTTGTCTAGACTTCACCTCAACAGTGTGACCCGCACCAAAAAGTAGCATGATTTTCTTTTGGAATGAGTTTCCATGTGCCTGTTTTTAGAAAGACCAGATCCATTAACAAGTCGCATAAAACGCACAGCAGAAATGAAGTCAATGGCTACGTCAATGGCCAACAACATGATAGTACGAAGCATACACTAGCTTTAGCTGGATCCCATGAAAAATACGTGGTGAAGAAGCAAGGCTCGTTTCCTTCCATGACTTTGTACAATGGAACATCCAGGGGCAACCCCTCCAGTGAGGCAGCCATCTCAACATATTTCTGTAATTAGATGTTCCCTGTTAAGAAGCAAAAAATGGAAGAATTACATAATCAACAGAGAAATTATAGCATCCGTCACCTCTCCTATTCTAAAAGCATTTTTCTTCTCTTCGGAGTCAGCGGATTGGCCAACCCAGACAAAAACTTCCATGTGCGTGTCGAGTATCAGTACATCTTCAGTTAAAAGGTCATCTTGACAGAAATTGTATATTTCTTCCACCTGGCAGATGAATCTGTAGTAGTTAAGACTAAGTTTGCTTTGGATCAATATATACAATGTTTCTTAGCAGGTTTTTACCAACACATACCTCAAATTCTCCTGGAAATTTCGTGTAGCAGCGCAAGCATCGATACAGAAAAGAAGTTAAAGTTAGAATTAGTGAGAATTATTCAATATTCCGTGACAAAAAAGTATTTGAAAAGGAGAACAGTGAAACATCTCTGCTTGAAAATTTAATTGCAACCTTTGTTAAATGAGTATGTAAACAAGTGGGGATCTCTAACAACATCAGAAGACACCTTCTTACTGGTGTAACTTAGTTTTCCTCCAAGAGCAAACCAGAAGGACGAGCTCTCAGTCCCTTCTTTATTGTGCTTAACTGGAGATCCCAGCTGAGTGTGGAAAGAGAAGATGAACATATTTGGAGATTGTTCTTAAAGGACAAAAAGACGTGATACTTCCCGCAAAAGCTTACCTTGAGAAATTGAGCTACTTTCACTGCTAACTGTTGCTGATGAGAAGTGCCTCTTTTACCATGCCAAATAAAATTCAAAGATGCAGTTTGCAGCAGAAAGCTTTCATTTGAATTCAATGAAGTTGCCACCTAATAAGATTAACAGATTTTTCTTCCTTTCAGTGAATTTACCATAGCATATTGAAATCTTTACTAAATTCAACCAGGATAAACATTAAAGAAAAAATATTAGCTCTTGAAAGTGGTAATAGAGGATATTGAATCAAAAACTAACTTTCCAAGCATTGTTGAACTCTATACCATTTGATGGAAGAGAAGCATATCCAGTAAATGAATAAACGATATCATTGTTACAGACTTGAACTCACAGCTTCAACTTGAAAAGCTCTGGTGTTATGCGAAGAAGTTCCAGATATGTGAATGAGTGCGACACCATCAGCAGTGTATGTTTCATCGCTTAAACCCTGTTCAGCAATAACACTCTTGTACCCAGAGCTCATTCCACCCTAATGGACAATAATGGAAAATATTAAGATAAATGACATGCATGGAAATTTCTTTGGTTGAGATCACTTGAATTTTCTTTCTCGATTCCAAGTGGTGAATGGCACCTTAAGGACCACCATAGGTTGAAAGATTTCAAAAAATTCTGGTGGCTCCTTTCCTTCATATATCCTACCCTGGAGAATACACAGTTCATAAACCAATTGGTAATATTTCATATTCGAGTGCGGAAGTGCAAAGTCATGTTTGACTACCAGTACTGGCCTTCCCTTAAGCGATTTATGCATAGCAGTGGCCAGTAAAGCAGCCATCTCCTGATCCTCCTGAAAATCGTGAATCATTTATTAGCTATCCGAGATTCTCCGGATGTAAAATCAAAATGCAGTCCAAAGGCCTTAATATGCATATAATAGCAGTAGATTTTTCGTTCATATTCAGTAATGACACAGCATGTGGAAGTTTAGCATTATTTCTTGCTACGAGAATGTACAGCTCACACATACCATATAGCCTCTGACAGTTTATATTACCTTGATACTGTCTTTTCCGATCCAGTAATACAAGAAATAATCTTCTTTTCTTTCATGAGAGTGGTATGTGTACAGCAAAATGTAGCAATCTCCACTGTAAAATTTACCAACGTCCTCGTTAGGTACTGGAACTTTCAAACCGCTATCAATACGCCAAACCTGGAAACTTGCAGAAACTAAAATACTAAGTACCTTTACTGGGGACAATAACGAAATGCAGAAATAAATTAAGAAATTAGACCTCTGCCTTTCCTCCACCGTCGAGCAAAGGAGGGGCTTCTTCAGTGACAGGAGGAGCATTTTTAGCTGCACCCTTCACGCCACCACCTTGCTGCTTCAGCAATGCTAGAAAAGTTCGAAGATAAGTCTCTATATCTAGAGTCTAGACAAAATCGCTGATACATAAGAGCGAACAACTCAGCATTGGCATACCTGCTACTTTTCCCCTTCCCTCCTCAGCACCAACTGGAGGAGCTGATGTTGAAGGCCAAGAATCAAAATTGGACTTGAACGAATGAGTCTCATAACCTTGAATAAGGTGAGTAATAGGGGTCGACTTCGGCCTATTTTGACTGGCTATGAAATCCTGGAACAACATTAATTGATTTTAGAGTTCGGATAATGCAATATGCAGTGAATACACAAGCGTTTAGCATTTCACCTCAGCAGCTTTAATTGCAGACTTCCTTTCATCAACTTGTGTTACCCGACCAACCCAAACAAATACCTCAGCACCACAATCCATCAAATAACATTTGTTGTTTTCCATAACTGATTTAGAAATTTCACCTTCTATACTGACAACTTGACCATCAATAATGCTGCAAGAAGGAAAAACAAAGGTAAAAGATGCAGAAAAATTCACAAATTTTGTCCTGGACGATTGTACTAAAACGGGCAGATAGTGGTGAAATTTAATTGACTTGAGAGTTTTCTTTGCCATTCAAAATATAGTTGCCAGTGTGTTAACCACCTATAAAGTTGCGGATGAGTTTTCTCTGAAATGATATCATCCTCAGTAACAACCTTCCTACCAATAGGAGCGAACCCACCAAAGAGGAGCCAAAATTCACCAGAATCTGTCTCAGCTTGTAATTTCCCATCATCTGAAGTTGAGAACATAATTTATAAAGAATAGAAAGCCCTGACCACACAATTGACAAATGACATATATATATATAGAGCAAACTTCAAGTGTAAAACTCTTAGGTGTACAATTGTGTACAATTTTTAGATTCCATTTTCCGTTGTCGAAATTGATAACACCAATGGAAAGCTTGTATACAAGAGAATAAAGGCCTCATATATATAATGGGAAAACAAGAATAACATATCACTGAAACTGAGTGTGGACTCACCTACAATGGCAACATCACACTTGCCATCATGATACTGGTCCTTCAAATATTGAATTACTTCTAATGCTTTAGCTCTTTCCTGAATATTGGAGTTTGTACCATTGAATTGATATATTTTCTCTTTTGTGTCGAGAATAAAAACATCATCATGATTCAGAGAGGACCGTGAAAACGGGACCTGTAGGAAACCAAACATGGATGCACATTACTTTATTTTCCCCCTAAAGGTTAGATTCCATGCAAAACTACACCCAGGAAGCAATTCTTGTTGAAAACATAACATCGAAATATTTAAGACATCCTTCTGCACCTGCTTCAACCGTACTGCTCGTTTCCCTCTACAAATATATAACCGTGTCACAAACTCCTCTTCTTCAGGTTTCTTAAATCCAGATGCAACACCACCTTCCAGAGGTATGATACATGGCCTAAAGTACGATAAGAATTTATCTGACTCGTGCCCCTGTAGTTCTCTGCGCTGCACTGCACGGCCACCAAGAACTGCATCAAGTTCAACAGATTTTATGGCTGCAGTTCCTGCTTCATCCTAAGAATTATAAGATACTCAAGTTAGAAAGCATATATAAGAAAGTAATCGTTTGGAAAAGTATAAGAATACGATCACACTACCTGGCTAGTATCTTTGCCGAGCCAAAAGTGTATGTCATAAAGATGAGCACCTCCCTTACCTGGGCTTGTCTGATTAGAAACACACATTTCTATTTGGTAAGGTAAGAACCAAGTGTCAATCTAATCCTAAATCTGACCAAAAGTATGTGACATAATAAATGAAGTAAAATCTTAATCAACAAGGTCGAGAGGATGGAACAGCGTACCCGAAGAATAATATAAGAATCTCCGGTATAGAATGTACCAAAATCAGATTTTGGCAAAGGTACTGGTTGGAAGTTCTCGATCCTCCAGATTTCAATGCCTCTGTTCTTTGTTAAGTATAGCAAATACAGCACACTCGAAAAGGAAACAGCTCCCGACAATTAAGAAAAGCTTTTCTATATGAAAGGATACATTTTCTGGCCAACTCCAAGGAAAGCAGGCTCCAGGGTTTTTATGGAGCTAGACATAGTGGGAAACCCTTCTATATTTGGATTAGAGCAAGATTCTAAACACTTAATAAACTGTGCGCGTCAAGTCTGCCAGTACTGGTTACTGATACATATGAATAAGTAGGAAGCAAGCATGAATTAAACAATGGAGTAATCATAAAAGATAAGCCAAATAAGTAAGGCATGTGGAGATAGAAGTACGTGAATCCTCAAAGGTAAAACATATAAAAATATTAATCTATATATAATAAGAGAATGTAATCAATACCCCCAATATTGATTAGGAGTAGAAAACACATAAACCTTTAATCGGCCACCCATAAATAAAATTACGTAGCATACTATGATAACATAGGAAATTATCGCCTCCTAAAATAAGAATTAACTTTGAACAAGTTTACAGCCACTATTCTACTGGGCAGAATCAAAATGAGTAAAAATCAAAGTAGCAGCCAGCAGGCCTTAAGCAAGAATTTTCGATGCAATTGTTTCTTGCAATAGAAGTTCTCTACTCAACAACATCCTCCGACAACAAAGCAACCATTATCAGATTAAATAATCAACAGCATTTGTAACCATTTTGATCTTCAATTCCCACAGTTCAGATCAAAGTCATCAAATATTTCCCTTAACCCCTAGCCTGAGGTAACAGATCACTCTTGCATACGAAACTCAGGAAATCAAACCCACCGTAAAGGCATGCCCTTTCTCAATTTCTGCTAATTAAGAACGAGAAATTCTCATTTCCCAACAAGAAAAACACACATTGAGTATGGGATTGACGCTCGTTTACTTGAGCAAATTAAATGATAAATCACACCATCTGTTTTTTTTTATTATGATACATTGCCGAAGATCACAGCAAAGGTGGCGTCTTTTCCCACCATTCACCTCATGAATTAATCATAAAAAAAACCAGCAACAAATAAGCGAACCTCCAATATAACCTAAGATAACCCCGAATCAACCTAGAATTACATTACGTGAGTCGAGTTCCAGCAACCCGTATTGACAAATAAGAAGATGGATTGAAAAGGAACCATGAAGCCATCCAACAACAGACCTTTGAAAGATTTGTCAATGTCTCCTTTCTTCAAATTTTTCTTGACGAATGGAGGATAATTGTAGAAAGGAAGTTATTGCAAAGAGAGGTTTATAGGGACGAGAGGGGAGCATGAAGAGCTGGCAAATCAATAACTCGGACATTTAAAGGAAAGCGAAGTGAACGAATTGGTGCATGGTATGGAAGGAAGGATGCACCTTATTTTCTCTCACATATCCCTACTTTTTTTTCGAGGTTTTCGAATTTTCACGCAAATTTGTAGTTTTACGCAAATCTCGAATAGGAGAGGATTTTGATAAAATTTATTTTATTTTATTTCATCGAAAATCTCTACAATTCTCATGATTCACCAATAAATATATTCAGATCAGATGCAACAAATATAAAAAACTTGTCGTCGGCAATCGGATTGTCAATTTTTTTCAGCTCCTGAGTGTATTTTCCAGAACAGATCTGTTATGGTACCGGGTGGAGATCCAGGCCGTTGAATTTTGATCTGACGACCAACATTAAAGATACTTAAAATCCACCCGTTTTGCCAAATTCCGGCCCGTTTTGCAATTTCTGACCCAACTCAATTTCCTACCTGAGTTCTAAAAACAGGAGCTCTGACCAAAAACAGAAGAATTGGAGGATTCTAAACATTCAGATCTGCATCGCAAACAAAACAGAAGCTCCGACAGAATATTTCATCCGCAAAACAGACATAACCATTAGGCAAAATCAGTAGTTCGTTTGAGAAAAATTGGAGGATTCTAAACTTAACCAGCAGGTTTTTCGAAGGTTTCGAATTTGTATCACTATTTGTTCTAAGCTTTAAGTTTCTGAGTAATTTTCAGCTCCAGAATGATGGTGCCGAATTTTAATCTGCACCGTTGGATCAAAATTCAACGGTACAGATCAAATGTCTTATTTAACTGTTCACTTAAAACACTTTTGATCTGAAAATGTTGAATTTTGATCCAACGGTGCAGATTAAAATTCGGCATCATCATTCAGCACACTATTCGGCAGCGGAAAAAAATTCTTAAGTTTCTACTCTAGATTGATTTTTTTGTGCTCAATTTTTTTCAAGGAAAATGGTGAGTGATCCAAATATTTGAGACCAGAATAGAATTCGTTTCTGCGAATAGAATTGACGGCAAAAGGGGCCCTTGTGAAACGTGTTTTGAATTGAAGGCCAAACATCTTTTCAAAACTTCCTGTTTATCATTTCGACACCTGATAACTTCCTTTACCAAAAATATATTATTATATTATTTGTCGAAACGGAGCGGCCGTTGACCCGCAGTTAGTTCAGGCCGGCCCAGTTTATATGAAATTTATCATTATCGAAACGGAGACCACCTTAATTATCAGCGCATCGTGCACTTTCATTTGACATACGACTTCATGCTAAAAAAAAAGTTTTGATGTACTAATTATTTAATTATTTTTTTATTATTTTATAGGGTTTTAATTTTGGGTTTAAGGTTTAAGTTTAGAATTAGGGTTTATAAAATTTTGGGTTTAGTTTTTCGGCGGCGAACCCGCCATAATATTGATTGTCATTTTTTAATAAAGTTTAGCATTTATGGTTTGTAGGATATAGTATTTTAGTTTTTCGACAGTGATGCCATCGTAATATTAATTACTATTTTTAATAAAGTTTAGTATTTGTGCTTTGTAGGGTTTAGCGATTAGGGTTTAGGCTTTAGAATTTAGGGTACAGAGTTTTAGATTTAAGATTTAGGGTTTAGGGCTTTACGGTTTGGGGTTTGGGGTTTAGTGTTTAGGGTTCAGTATATGATTTAGGGTTCGGTTTAGGGTTTAAGGTTTATAGAATTAGGATTTTATTTTAGGGTTTAGAGTTTAGAATTTTGTGTTTTAGTTTTTTGGCATTCGAGCCATCGTAATATTAGGGTTTTAGGGTTTAGGGTTTATTCAAGTTTAGGATTTATTAAAGTTTTAGTTTTTAGGCAGCGATGCCGCTGTAATATTAATTATTATTTTTTATATGGTTTAATATTTAGAGTTTGGGATTTAGGATTAAGGTTTATGATTAGGGTTGAGTTTGGGGTTTAGGGTATAGTTGATTAAAATTAATCTAAATGCTATAAATTATAAATACCAAATATTCTAAGATTATTAAAAATAATCACTAATATTTAATTAATTAATATTTTATTAAATAAAATTAATTTATTAATATTTTACTGCTATTTTTTGGGGGACAACATTTTAGGGCCTCAACAATGTTGGTCACCCACCTAGCACTCTCCTTTTTTCAATGCTTGTGTACTGTATTTGAGTTTTATTGTTTACATAACCAGTAGGCAAAATCACTAGTTCTTTATATTTGTTCAGTATCTGCGTTTTATTTTTTTAGGTTTTGTGGGTTAATCAATGCAGATTTATAACCAGGAGTTTTTCAATGCGGGTTATTTTTTATGTTTTGTGTAATAATCGGAAAGGTTTAAGCCGTATATACATGAGACTGGACAGAGTATTGATATCAGAAAGTTGGTTTTCGAGAAAGCTAATATTTCTGTAACTCACTTACATCGTGGCCTCTCTGATCATGCACCGCTCCTGTTAACTTTGTTTGCGCCTCCTCTTAGGTCGCCCGGTAGATTTCAATTCCATAAATTCTGGACTCAGCACCCAAAATTTATGGCAGTGGTGGAAAACTCTTGGGATTCTGCAGTACCAGATGCAAACCCAGCTCAGATATTTTGTCTCAAGCTGAAACGTCTCTGCAAAGACCTAAAGACTTGGAACAAAAATTGCTATGGTGATGTGTTTGAAAACCTCAGGAAAGCAGAAGAAAAAATTCTGGAACTCGAAGTCATTAATGACAATTCCGAAGAACTTTCGCCAGAATATGTGGATGCTCTACAAAAGTACGAACAAAGTCTGCTAGCAGAAGAAATACTGTGGAAAGAAATATCACGACTAAAATGGCTGAAAGAGGGTGATCGTAACACGACTTTTTTTTCACAAGACAGTAGCTCTCAGGAAATATAAAGCAACAAACCTGTCTATGCTTATGAATGAAGGAAAGCCTATTGCAGCTTCAGACATCCCTCAGTTAATGATCAACCACTTCTCCGGAATGATGACAGTTGAATCCATCCCAAATTCTTCCAGACTGCTCAGTCATATTCCTTGTTTAGTCACTAAGGAGATGAATGAGAATCTGACGCAGTGGCCAGATATCATTGAGATCAAAAAAGCGGTATTCAGTTTGAATAGTGAAAGTGCTCTAGGCCCTGATGGTTTTTCGGGAGTATTTTATCATCATTGTTGGGAGATAATAGCTGAGGACTTCGTCAAAGTGATCTTATTCTTTTTTGCTGGACATGATCTACCGAAATATATCACTTCAACCCTGCTATGTATGGTCCCCAAAAACCAGAATCCCAGCAGTGTAACAGACTTCCAGCCCATAAGTTTGTGCAATTTTTCTGGAAAAGTTATCACAAAGATTCTAGCTACTCGTGTTGCTGATATTCTGCCAGAAATTATCTCACCTCAACAGAGTGGTTTCATTAGAGGTCGATTTATCACAGACAACACTCTACTGGCGCAGGAGCTCTTGCATTCTTTAGATAGAAATCATGAAGGATATGATGTTGCTATAAAGCTAGACATGGCAAAGGCCTTTGATCGTGTGTTATGGATACATCTTATTCGAGTTCTCAGAGCCCTTAGTTTTGCTGAATGATTTATAGATGCGGTATAGAGAATTGTCTCTAGCAGTTGGTTTTCAATTCTTTGGAGTGGTCAAACGTATGGTTTCTTCTCTGCTACACGGGGGGTCCATCAAGGCGATCTCTTATCCCCTGCGCTGTTCATACTAGCCGCAGAAGCGCTAAGTAGAGGTTTGAATGCTCTGATATTGGAGAAGCCATGGCGTGCATATAAAACTTCGAAAAATTGCTGCAGCATATCACATTTAGCTTTTGCGGATGACCTTTTGTTATTTACTAGAGGGACACAAAGAGCCTTACATGAGGTATTATCTCTTCTACGGGAATATGAGCAAATGTCTGGTCAAGCAGTAAACCTACAGAAAAGCAGTTTTTTTTTGTCTCCAGAAAAGCCAAGAAGGAGCAGATAGAAGAGATTGTGGCTTGGATTGGACTAACGCACAACACATTCCCTCAAACATGCCTGGGGGTGCCTTTGTACCATGGAAGGAAGAAGTCAGAATTATTCACCCCCTTATTTTGAAAGTTGCAGCAAAGGTCTCCGCCTGGAGCAACCAGTATCTATCAGTGGGGGGCCGACTCACTCTCATCCGACATGTCTTATCCAGCCTCCCTCTGTATCAGTTCATGTCCTTGGCCCCTCCCAAATCTGTGCTTCAAGAGCTTGAAAAAATCTTCTGAGATTTTCTATGGGGAGCAAGAGAAGGTTAGAAAAAATTACATTGGATATCTTGGAAACGAATCAGCTTACCTCTTGCTGAAGGTGGACTAGGAATAAGGAGCTTGTTAGATATCTCCCCAGCAACCTCGATGAAAATGTGGTGGCAATACATGGAAGGGAAGTCAATTTGGTCTCAATATATGATCAGCAAGTATGGTTCACGGCATAACCACAGCACAGAAACTATACTAAGGAAATGTTCACACTCTTGGAGACGGATGCTAGAAGTCAAAAATCTGATGAACTCCAACATATTCTGGCTGGTCGGAAAAGGAGAAAAAGTGAGTCTATAGAAGGATAAATGGATTCCTGATTTATCTATGGAGGAATACATAGCAGACAATGATTCTTCATCTCTGGTTTGCGTTGTATTAGAGAATGATCAGTGGTGCTTTGATCAGGTAAGTCTCCCTACGTCTATCAAGAACAAAATTTTGAAAACCGAAAGAATAACAGGAGATGACAGGATTATATGGACTCCCATCAGAAATGGAGTGTTCAGCTTCTCATCAGCCTTGGAATTAGGGAGACACCGCTCTCCAAAACAAAAAATATTTCGCTGCTCGTGGGACTCATCTGTCCAGCTAAAAATGAGTATGATGGTTTGGAGAGCAATCCTGTCATCTCTTCCTATTGATGAGTGTTTACAAAGCAGAGGGATACAGCTTGCTTCTAAATGTGTATGTTGTGTAGTCAATCCACTGGGTGAAAATATTGATCACTTATTTGCTACTGGAGATTTGGCGAAGGTAATCTGGACAGAATTTGCAACTAGATTCAATGTGCCATCGGTGAAACTCTCTCTGAAAAACAACATACTGCACTCGAACTCTATAAAGGGTGGTGCCATACTAAGGGAGTGTTTGTAAATGCTTTTGCTGTGGCAAAGTACTTTTCTAAAGTACTTTTTTAATAAAGTGCTTTTCCACAGCAGAAGCAGTCTCTCCTCTACTTTTGAATTATGACTTAAAACAGCTGTTCCACCGCAGAAGCAAAAGCAGAAGCAGATTTTACAAACAATCCAAAAAATAAAACAGCTGTGCAATCACCAAAAGCAGCTTAAATAAGCATTTGCAAACAGTCTATAAGATTCTGCCGGAAAATATGCCCCATTTTCATCTGTTGGTGTATATGGAAGCACCGTTGCCAGGTGAAGTTTAACGATGAAAAGTTATCTGTTATTGCAGTAA
>JAOYMZ010048834.1:0-14254 GCA_025802335.1 Pinguicula primuliflora | reverse complement strand
GAAGAAGAAATTCCAAGAGATTTGAAAAGAGAACAAGCTAGGTGATCTCTAGTAAGATCTACACCAAGCTTTTATTTAGTGTTCAAGGTGAACTTTGAGGCATAAGTTTAGTTCAAGGTAAGAACTTGAACTTGAGGACTTTAGCTATACATTATTATGTATGAAATGATTATATGTTTGTATAATAAGCAATGGAGACGGTCATATGATGATTAATGATGATAAATTTTCGAATTTTACCACCTTAATCATCTAGAAATTCCAACGCTGAGTTCCTGGAATTCCTTGACCACAATCACACCAGCATAAGAGAATCCCCAATATATCAGTCACAAATTCCAGATTACTCTGATCGTCATTTAAGGACAGACAGTTAACATATGCATAAAAAAATTAATCCTAAGCCTATTTCGCAACACATAACATATAGAACATAAATCATGTCCCCTTAGCTAACCTCAAGTCAGTACACAATCAATGCATTTACGACATTTGTCAGGGAGAATTCAGGGGCGGGGAATCAATCGGAAATCCAGCATCAAACCACACCTTCACCTCAGATTTGTAGATTGGGAACAACAAGGAGAAAGGGGAAATCAAATTAAGAATCCAACATCAATCTACGCACATAACAACAATTTAACACAATACAAAATTGCATACACCTTCCCATACCCATATGATTGGTGCTGCACGAGATATGACCTGAGATACAGTTCTCAGGCTTATCTCCGACGACCGCGGATCTCACTACACAGCAACTGGTGCTGAGAGCTTGATCAACTATCCGCCACCCTCGTTGCAGCTCCCGCATGACCACAATCGAACACCTACTTTCTCCAAACCTTCACTTCTCACGAGCAATTGTCCTTCTATCTTTAAGACCTCTTCCTCCCAATTTCGTGTTCACTGTTCTTCAGTCGCTAGGGTTAGAGCATCATAGATCCATTTGTTTGGCATAAGTGTGTGGTCTAGTGATTGAGGGAGCCATCTTCATGGACTTGGTGTAATAGAGTGATTTAAAAATGGCCCACCCTTTACTATGTTGAAGCCCAACAATAATTGTAACTAATAATGAACGGTCTCTTACTAGCTCTATCAATAAGTCCGTCAATTACACCACTTCACTAATAAAAAATTGAATAAATAAATTCCAAAATCTTCCGTACCTCACACAAAAGTGTCTTCCTATCTGCCGCAGAGAGAGCTTTTGTTGCTTTCTCAATCTGCTTCCTCAGACACTACATTTTATAAAGTTAATGTACTAGAACATTCAGCCCTTTTACCTGATAATTCAAATGTTTCATTATGGCACTATCGTATGGGACATGTTCCTAAAATAGTTCTACAACGTTTAAATCTGGTCACTGAACATGATTCTTCTATTACACCTTGTGAAGCTAGTCACAAAGCAAAGCGAACCCGAACCCCTTTTCTTAAACTTGTTATGAGCACCACAACACCCTTTGAGCTTGTACATGCTGATCTCTGGGACTATATGCAGTATATGCTATCAATGATGCTTCGTATTTCTTAACTTTAACCGATGATTTTACTCTTGCTACCTGGATTTATCTCCATAAGCACAAAAGTCAAGTGCCAACTATTCTCGAAAAAAATTTCTGTCTGATTATAACTCAATTCCAACGTCCTATTAAGATTCTTCGAACGGATAATGGTACAGAGTTCATGAATCAATCCTGTCCTCACGAGGTATTATCCATCAGCGTAGTGTTCCTTACACTCCCCAACAAAATGGGGTTGCTGAATGAAAACATCGTCATCTCCTAGAAATGACTCGAGCCATGCTTTTTCATTCTATTATTCCAGCAAAATTCTGGGGTCAGGCCGTCCTCCGTGCTGCTTTCATCATAAATAAACTCCCTTCTGTTGTTCTTGGATGAAAATCTCCCATGTAATGTTATTTGAAGTTGTTCCAGACCTGAGCAACTTGCGTGTACTTGGATGTTTGTGTTACTACTCGAACAATTCACCTGGCAAGACCAAACTAGCACCTTTTGCATTCAAAGGTGTATTCGTGGGTTACTACACAACTAGCAAGGTCTACATCATATATGATGTTCAATCACATAATCAGGTACTATCTCCTGATGAGGATCATTTTCCATTCCAATCTCATACAAGCTTGATCTCTTCAACTTCACCTCCCTGTTCAACCGTGGATCCTGCTCCTCTTGTCCCAGCATCACATATCCCTCCTTCATCTATCCTAACACCTTCCTCCACCCCTATCACTTCCATATCTGATACTTCTTCTGACATTGATCTTTCTATTTTAAAATCACCAAATCGATCTCCATCCAAAGAGCCATTTGCTCTTCCCTCTCCCAATACTTCTTCATCAAAAGAGCCATCTTCCATTTATTCTGATACAGTTCATCCCAACTCCTCTTAGCTAGAGATTGCGCCTCCATGGCAAAGTACCAACATTAAATTCAAGCTGATATGGCGCTTTGATTATCAAATGTCTAACATATGTACTCAGTCCCCTCATCTTCCCTGTCACCCATCACCTCTTGTTTCTTCTAGTTGGTTGTTTCCAATGTGAATTTGTTCTCTTTTCCAATGTCAGCGTTGATACTCCTTCATACCATTGACCTTGTTCTGCAATTGTGGCCTTTTTATTCGAACGTTCGGGACTTCGGTCTTCGGGATGGGATCAGGCCCAAAATTTTGGGCCCGAATTAGTTCGGGACGGGATCGGGATTCGGCAAATCCCGAACTCGAATCCCGAATGCCCACCCCTACCCACCTTTCCTGCCATCCCTTGCCGCCGGACCTCCAATCTCCGGCCAGATTGATTTCAATTTCTGGCCAGATTGATTCCAATCTCCGGCCGTTTTCCTGGCAAACCGATCGATTCTTGATTGTTTGGCAAACCGATCGATTCTCGATTGTTCTAGGAACATGACGAACAACAACACAGATCGATTCTCGAATTTAGGAAATGCGACGAACAACACTGATCTGATCTTGGAAACACGACGAACTAGGTTCGCAAATTTAAAAAAAATGAAAAAAGGTTCGCAGGTCGAAACCCGTGACCCGATCCGCGGGTTTCAACCCGCACGTCTTTATTTTAAGTAATCTAATTTGTACGGTCGAACACAAATTCAACGGCACAGATTAATTTTTGGCATGGAAGGCAGAAATTCTACATTATAACTTCGGATTCGGAAAAAAACACCTCACGAGAGAGCCTTTGTTTTGAGATGACAAGTATGGGAAAACTTCTTGTAATTTTTGTAAATTAAATAATTTTATGGTCGGGTCCTTTTGCACCCATCGCAGCATATAATAACCCACGTCACTTGAGCTTCAATTCGGTCGTCTCTGAAAAGAGATGTTGTCCAAAGAAGGAGCAAGTGGGGTCCCCTCGACGGCACCCAACTCATACGACGGCCCCACGATTTGTTGGCTCGGCGGCACTTTGGACTCTATTACCCCCACCATCGTTCCCCGCAAGAAGTCCATTGTATTTGGGTTCTTCAATAGCGGGTAAGGGGTAGTTTCGTCACATGCCTCTTCGTCTTCTCACACTGATCACACACCACTGTTTTTTTGTCAGCAGCCATCAACACAATTCGCAGGGCTGAAGCCTGAGTGCACACATGACTAAAAGCCAAAACCCCCACAGACAGCCCGGAAGGGTTAGAAATACACCGAAGAAAAGCAAAAGTGATTACTCCAGTCGGCCCACTCCGAAACATTTGCTCACGAACTGTGCTGCATTTTCCGAAATTCTTTACACCCATTGTTCTTCACACCTTGGCGCAAGAGGTTCTTCACACATCTGCCTAGAGTTGGAGTCCGTGTACGCCAAATATCGACCCTCTTGCGCGTAGAGAAGACCCATCTGGAGTTTATTCAAACGATCCTGCTCGGATGCTCCGTACTAGTGTATTGATTGGTGTTCTTGTGCGTAATGGATTTTCTTATTCTTGTGTGTGCGGGTTTACTGTTTTTGGTTGGCTGTGGATTGCACGTCGGCCTCATGGCTAACAATCGGGTTACTCCATTTGCGTGGGATCAAAGTAAACTTCATTCATAAATATTCTAAGGACAATGGATACTAGAATTTATCCTTGGGGCTGGGGGTCACCGCTTGTGATTTTAAGTTCTCTTTTTCGATGAGAGTTGGAAGTCTGAATTTCAATTTCTACATATTTTAATCTTCGCTATAAAATTTTTTATGAAGAATTCTGGACACTGGTATTGTGTTGAGATCCTCAAATTGGTTATTGGGGTGACCCGAAACCACCTACACGGTTAACTTTCGCTTACAATATCTTTTGTATGTTATCTGAGTTGTTTAATGCCTGATTATTATTTGATATGATGTTAGTTGAGTCAGTTTACGTTGTCTTCCTTTGCAGTGTATTCTAATGATCTGATGAAACTAGACTAGATTATGAATATGGAAAGGATTCCTGAACCGAGATCACTGTCCAGGCAATTGTCAATTGCTGGGAGAGCGAAAAAATCTCATCCAGGTTTCTTAAAAGAAGAGGTCAGTAAACCATCCAACTTACTGGAGTCACAAGACCTGGATTTGATCGCCTCTTCTCAAGTATGTAAAGGGAAGAATTTTGTGCGGGAGAGTGAAGAACTCATGCCTGACATCATTGCGTTTAAAGTTACCGATGATTCCTTTGAGGAAAATACCTCTGCGTCTTTCCATGGTGCGAGTCATCCCCGTGAACCTGTTGATATTGATCTGATGAGGCCTGTTTATGTACCAATAGTCAAGAATCAAGGTGAAGAGAAATTTCTGGTTAAGAGTCTGTCCGCAAAGGGACCTTTCATTGAGGATCTTTCAATTAGGATAGCTAGTGTCAAAAGGAGTCAGTCATTTTTGCCTGCTGGGGCATTGGCCGAAGATTCTAACAACTCGGCAGCTGTCTCATACTCACTAGCGGATCCTCGTCCATCACAGAACATGGCTGCAAGCCCAAGACCGGATTCCATGGAGAAAGTTTGCATCTGGGATGCTTCATTACCTCCTAGTGGTACTGTTAGTCCACATAGTAGCATAGATAGCATTGGTGTTGCTACTGCAATGAGCATTGTCAATAGCTGTGCTAGCACATACCGCAGTGAGGGGTTGACTAGTGATGGTATGCTTAGCGTGGAACGAAACTATGAAAGTGCAAAAGGTAGCAGCATTCTAGGGGATTCTCTTGAGAGCACTAAAACAAGCCTCAGCCGAGCGAGTGACAGTAGCTGCCTTAGTGACGACAGTAACTGGAGCAATTTTACTGGAAGTGCAAATAAGCCTCACAAGGGAAATGATCCTAGATGGAAAGCTATACTTGCTATTCGAGCCCGGGATGGCATGTTAGGCATGAGCCACTTCAGGTTACTGAAACGACTTGGCTCTGGAGATATTGGAAGTGTGTATCTATCTGAGCTGAGCTCAACTAGATGTTTCTTCGCAATGAAGGTTATGGATAAGGCATCCCTTGCTAGCAGGAAGAAGTTGACTCGGGCACAGACAGAGCGAGAAATCTTGCAGCTTCTTGACCATCCCTTCTTGCCCACGCTCTACACTCATTTTGAGACGGATAGGTTCTCATGCTTGGTCATGGAATATTGCCCTGGAGGAGACCTGCACACCCTGAGACAGCGGCAACCTGGGAAACATTTTTCAGAATATGCTGCTAGGTAAACTTTGTGCTAAGAATAAGTATTCTTCTTTTTGCTCTCAATAAACAAAACAAAAAAATTATTTGAACGCCAAGCTTTTATCCTCTTCATCTCTCTTCTGACCGTGGTACCCTCCTCCAGATTTTAGAACTCTTGCACCTGAAGATATTAACTTCTCAAAGTTTCATTTCAGAACCATTTTTATTTTACAGGGTGTTCCACTATATTCTGTTTCTTGTTGTGCAGACTCTGTTAAAACAATTTTCAGATCAATAGGTTAACTTGCTCATTTTTAAGTCTGGAACTAGCTGTGAATGAGAGGATGATCTCTTTTCTCACAATATATCTTTGTTCGAAATAATATTCAACTCGATACGGTGCAATTTAGTTTGTTAATCTGTATGTGTGTTTAAGGTTCATAAAGTTAGTGCCTTTTTATTTCACAAAAGAGATTTTCCTATGTAGTTAATATTCTCTTTGTTGCTGTCCTTTTATCGCTATACTTGCTATTAATTTTTTTGTTAGTTGTATTTATCAATATCTGCTTACTCGTCTCTTAGGTTTTTCCTGACCACCTTTGTTAGATTCATATCCCTCCTTACTTTCCGTTATTTGCTTACGGATATGATGAAACCATCTGCAATTTTAATCCGATGACTTGATTATTTGACAAATACAGGTTTTACGCGGCTGAAGTTCTCTTGGCACTCGAGTATCTTCACATGTTGGGAGTTGTATACAGAGACCTGAAACCAGAAAATGTTCTGGTTAGGGAAGATGGTCACATTATGCTCTCGGATTTTGACCTTTCATTGAGATGTGCAGTTTCCCCAACGCTAATACGAAATTCTGCATTTGATTCTCAACCGACCCGCCGAGGAGGCGCATTCTGCGTGCAGCCAACCTGCATGGAGCCAGCATCTGCCTGCATTCAGCCTGCATGCTTCCTCCCTAAAATTTTCCCCCAGAAAAGCAAGAAAAAATCTGGCAAGTCTCATACCAATCCCGGCACTTTACCTGAGCTATTGGCTGAGCCCACAGCCGCCCGGTCCATGTCATTTGTTGGTACCCACGAATACTTGGCTCCTGAGATCATCAAGGGGGAGGGACATGGGAGCGCTGTGGACTGGTGGACATTTGGCATTTTCTTGCACGAACTGCTATATGGGAAGACGCCGTTCAAAGGTTCTGGTAATCGTGCTACACTGTTCAACGTGGTCGGACAACAGCTCAGATTTCCTGATACACCATCCACGAGCTATCCGAGCCGAGATCTGATCCGTGGCTTGCTTGTAAAGGAGCCACAAAACAGACTTGGTGTGAAAAGAGGTGCCACAGAGATCAAGCAGCATCCTTTCTTCGAAGGTATTAACTGGGCTCTGATTCGTTGCAGCACTCCACCGGAGGTGCCAATGCCGGTGGAGGCTGAGCTGCTGGTGAAGCAGGGCCAAGTGAACGCTGTTGGGGTGACCGAGGGAAGTAAAAGATTGGCGGGAACAGACGGAAAATCTGAGGGTAAATATTTAGACTTTGAGTTCTTTTAGGTCAGTTAAATGCAGTATTTCATGTCCTACATGTAAACTTGTTTTCGCAGCAAGAATCATTTCACCGTTAAAATATTAATCTCATGTTATGTTTCTCTTAAGAGATACAGCATCTGTTTGTGATCCAGGTTCTCTATTTTCCACCTCATTTTTGTTTCCTGCAAACACGATTCCGATATACATATATATAAATCTCTGTTCGAGAAGATGCTCTTTTAAATGCTGGACGCTTGTACTCTATTTTATCCGAATACCTGCTTAGGCTGTTTATATAAACGTTGGGAGGCTTCAATTTTTTTCGCGCACTGTATATAATAGAAATAGTATAATTGTGCCTCTAGCCTCCACACATTTCATAGAAGGTGGCAGACTGCCGAATCCGCACATGGACAGTAAAATGATTGTGTTATCTATTCCTCATGATCAGATTCATATCCACTGACTCTCAAGTTTCAGTGTCAGAGAGTGAATCTGCATGAATTTCTTCAATCAGAAACCCATGTGCTGTTGCTTGATGGATGAGTTTTCAAAGCCCAGTGTGTGGCTGTTCTGCGACTGTTGTTTCAGACCATAAAACAACCAAATCAGTAAAACGATTTGTTTTCCTTGGAGACCATTCATTTATTCATATGCTGGATAAGTGAGTGAATAACTGATACAACACAACACAGAGGTTGGCTAGTGAAATTACGGTAACGAGTTCAAATTTTCTCAACGACCCCGTTATTTACAAATACAGACATCATCCCAATGGAAAAAGGGGTGATGAGGCTACAAAATTCCAAGTACTCATACATTGTCGTACAACAGAAAGCAAAAAGAATAGAAGTCACTTGTGAAAAAACGAAGTACTAGGAGAGGATCTTCTTTTCTATTCCACAACTTGGTTACAGAACCCAAAAGTTTAATGAAAAAACGAACTATTTCACCGCGGTGATGACAATATTAACTGTATTGGATCACTTCCACTAAATGGCGTAAGAACGGGTGCACACGGTCTGATGAGCTTCAGTTATCAAGGCAGAAAATCCAGTCATGGCTTGGAAAACTCCAGGCAAACCGGTTTGAAGATTGTTCAGTGTCATTGCTCTGGTCACTTCTGCTGCCTTGGAGTGCCGAAGCATCTCATCCTCCACACGTCTTTGGCAATTTGCGAGCTCGGCTTTTTTCTCGGATAGCGGATCCCTGGCATCTAAGACATGACCACCAATACCATCAGGCCCGGAATCAGGAGGTCCTATGCCAACGGTGGAGTAGGAGAGGTAATACTTTTTCTCAATGTTCCTGAGGGAGGAAGCCTTCTTTTCAAGCTCTTTGGACACTGTTTCAGTTCGTTTCTTGATCTTGAGCTCCTCTGCTTGCTTCAACGATATCGAATGAACGACATTGATGAAGCTTTTGATGGCTTCGGATGCAACAGTATCAGGGACACGGTCAAGGGCGAGTTTCCACTCGTCAATAAAAGCAAAAACCTCGGAAAGTTCCCTGCTGGTGCTGTGTGGCTGCTCAGTGTTAACAGGGAGGAGGCTGAGTTTGAACCAGCCATGGAGAGAACGAATGAAGTCCCGCTGAAACTTCATGAGACGGCAGAAGCTTGAGTGCCACCCGGATACAGCGGATTCAAGATAGCTCGTCGCCTGCTTGTGGAGATGGGATGTGGATTCACCATTATTTGTGTGACAGACTAGGCCGCGAACTTGCTGCACGATGGCATTCTGAACTTCATGAAACTGATTCATTGATCTCCACATGTACATGAACCTGCCATTTATCATATCATCGTACAAGATCTGAAGAAAGTAAAACAATATTTAAGAGCCAGGCAATCAACATTACTCCAGGCAGAAGACAGCTTCATGTCTTGCTGGGTCTCACAAACCGGGCCATACTCGGGCAGAAGCCCGCGGTCGTGGCCCAAACGAATTGCTTGTTCGTAGTGGGATTCGAACCTGAACCTCATGCTCTCAGAAACTTAAGTTCAGATTCTGAACAACCCGTCAGGGTTTTCATTTCTTGCTCTTAATTAACTGTTCTTGATGAAATGAGATGTAAACCGAACGGATGCAGCAAAAGCAATAATTTTTTTTTACCCGTGACAAAGTTCAACAAGCTGTGGAACAAAATCTGAGTCTCTGAGCCCGACAATGGCAGATGAGGTAGTTGATACTGCCTGAGATGTCACCACAATTAGAGACTGAAGCCTCTTTATCGATGTCTTAGTCTTGTCCAGCTTCGTTTCCTCTCCCCCACGGTATTCCTGGCTCTGAAGCAAAGACAACTTCTTCTCGTGCTCAATTTTCACTCCTTCTCTGGCCTAAATTGGTCCGGAAAAGAAATCAGAAGCAACAGCATTAGCAACCTGCTGACATTTATTATGTCATATATCAACAAGAAATAGAATGAAGCAGCATCAAGTTTGGTATTTTTGATTCAGATGTTGCTGGTGCTCAACTTTTAAACAGAAAACAGCATGCTTGATGGCAGTTTATCGAATCGAAACAGCATGGCGTAGAAGTTTTAAATGTTCCTTTCTCAGACTATGCAGAGCAGGAACAGGTCAATTAGAAGTCAGGCCGACCAGCATTGTTGCAAGTGCACATTCTCAGACGAAGCCAGCATAATTTAGTATTAAACAGAGAGGACATCCAAGAAAACAAGATCATACAAGAAAAGTGCTTCAGGCACCATGTGTTAATAAAGTATAAGCAACCAATACAGGATAACTTGAAGAGGTGTACAATAAGGATTATATAATGTATCATTCAGTTCCAAAGAGGAAGTGCAAGTTTACTGAAGAGTGAATAAAGTCAACTGTGCCACTCCTCCTCATGACAGATAAGAATGACATAAAATTTGAGCATCAAATAATGAAATTCAACAAGAATGGCAAGGAACGTCAATGCTTCAGATCAAGATTGAGATCACTACCTTTACTTCTTCATACAGTTTCTTCTCCCATGCCAAGAGACGTTCCAAAGTTGAACATAGGCTCTTTGAACCTCCGGGTTGATCAAGTAAACTGGGCTCAAGCTGATATTTGACAGCCAAAGGAGGCTTCGATGTCCAGGTGGAGCTCAAGTTACTCAACACTCCACTGGAATGATATACAGTTTCTGAAACCCACAACAAATAATCATTTATGAATTGAGATCTCAGCTTCGCAATGTATTTCACGGGGAAAGTAATCAACACAACTCTCATGTACAAATCTAAGCAGATCATCTGAAACAACAGTTATTAGACGGTAGAGATGGATGGCTGGTGAAAGAACAGATTTTAATGATTCAAGAAATCTAACAAATAGAAACTTACTTTTCAATTGCTTGAAACTACTATCAAACTGAGCCCTTCCTGTTTCAAGCATCTCAGAGACCTGCTCACCTGCAGCAGCAGCTTTATCAAAATACTCCCTGAGAGCTGCCACAATCTCTGGTAAATCTTTGTGGCGTACAACCATTCTCCGATCAGAATTCATTCTCTCATCATTCACATCTCCCCAACTAACCGAGGACTTGACATCCTCCACCGACGAAAACTTCTCTAATTTACTAGAGGAATTAAAACCTGCGTTCACCTTGGCAGTTCCCATGTTAACTGAAGGTGCAGCAGCCTCATATTTCACTGATCCGAAATTCGACCTCGTTCCAAAATCAGATCTTGACTTGAGATCCGCTGTTTCGTCCTCATCAGATGAACTACTCGTGCTACTATAATGATCACGGTCTCCCCATTCACTGCACTGCACCTCCTCTCTCTCAGTCTCCTCTTCACTCTCCCAGTGTCCCAAATTCGGCCCTTTCTTCTGCGACATATCATTCTCTTCCCTCAAGTAACCTTTCGAATGTGAAAAATTTGATGCCCGATCATCAAATTGCTTCTCCGGCTTGTCGCTAAAAGATTGCGCATATTGATTTCCCTGGTGTCGAGGATTTGAATATGATGTAAAGCTCGAGACTTTATCATTATTTTCATTATCCGCGCAATGATCATCATCTGAATGATCATCTTTGGACATGGTGGGGTGCTTCTTGTTGTCGAACTGCTGAAAATATTCTGAATCAGGAGGAGAAGGGGGAGGGTAGAAATTATCCCAATTCCACACAGAAGAAGTTTGTGAAGGAGTGCCCGAATAGGTTGAATTTGCTCGTCTTGCATTGTAGGTGAAATTATTGTTAGGTGGTGGAGATGATGTGAAACTTGAGTCAGAGAGAATGTGAGGAACCTTAACTGGCTTTTTCCGACGAATTGGCGGTGCTGGATACTGGCGGTGGGAGGAGGCGGTTGACATGGGTGGCGGTGGCGGCGGAGGGTGGATAGAGGGTGAAGGAGAGATGGATGGGATGGGATGACGCGGGGGAGGGATATAGGTGTGTGGCTTGGTGGCGGAGGAAAATTCGGATCGGAGGAGCACGGCCGGTGCGTGCTGCGACACAGTGAGCTGTTCGCCGGAGGCGAACGTCACTAGGGCGGCGCCGGTCACTCTGAGAGAACGGCAGTAATCCGAATGTGCGGCTGCTAAGTGATTCCGGGAGAATACTGCCTCCTTCATGAGGCTGCGCCGCTCCTTGCACCGCCGCACCGTGTCCTCGTTGTCCAGCTTCGACGGCGTGCAACCCATTCCAGTAATTTATTCAATATACAGAGACGCACAAAACAAAAGAACAAGATTTAACCTCCGTGATGTCTGGCGGCGATGGCCGGTGATTGTCTGGCGGTTAAGAAGGCACGCGTTAGACAGCCTCCGTGTGACGGCGGCCAAAACCACCGAACATTGTCCGCCAATCCCTGTGCTTCTCAATTCTCATTCTCACACAAACCAGTGAAGACTCTATTTTTTTTTTTTTTTGATAAGTAACCAGTGAAGACTCTGCCTTTACTCTTCGAGTCTTCAGTGTCCACTACTTAAAGGAAACTCTACTATTTGCAAATCAATAATAAATATGACGGACTTTGTCTTTGTTTTATTGCACCGGCCCGCAAAAAAAAAAATTTGAAAAAAGTTAGATAATAGGAATATTGCATTTAATCAATGAAATCCAATTTTCTAAATTAACTTTCGAAAAATAAAAACATTTGATAAGAAAATACAAATTGCGGATAATGAATTTTGGTCAATTTTAAATATATTATTTTTCAAAACTCGAAAGTTCCCTGAATTCTTATTATTTTTCTACTATAATAACTAAAGATAGATTATCTGAACATTTGGTCGGTCCAATAAGTATGTGAATTTTAATTCTATTGATGAAATTTTAATGTTGGATTCAAAATTCAACAAAGTGAATGAAATTCCACATCCATCCCATCTAGATGAACACTCCAAAATCATTAAAATATATGAATTACGTTAGGCATACTAAATTCTTAACTACTTAATTAAGTATACATGTCAAAACGATCGTTTTGACATGTGTGGAGTCAAAACGACGTCATTTTAACTTAATTGTACACATATTAAAATAAAAGAGTAGGTATATATAACATTACTGTAAAATAGATCAAGTTTAGACTATCTAAACTCTTTGTTTGGGGGGAATTGCCGATATTTTTTATCTAACCTATATTTTTTATCTATAGTACGAAAGTGTGGGGCATTGTTGATTTTCCAAGCTAATTTGATAGATTAGGATTGGTCTTTGTTGTGAAAAATAATTGATGATTCCTGTTTAGTACGGTAATTATTGAATTTAATTCTCCTTGCATGTGTTCTACTACTTTTCTCCGATTTGGCCTACTTAGGCCATGCTAGGTTAGTCTTTTCCTAGAGTGACTTCATTTGAAAATCTAAATTTTCATGCCAATTATATTCTTCAAATTAAGACTACATTATACAGGGGGGCCATCAGCCCCTCAAAAAATATTCCATTCCTTTAGTATAAAACTGAAATATCACGTTAAAATATGGCAGACTTACAAATTAACTATGGTAAGTGAGAATAAGAATAACCCTAAAGGCTAAAGCCAGGAAAAAAAAAAAAAGGTGGACCATAAAGTTGCCCTTGCCCTCTTGGCTTTGGGTGGATTGATTCCCCTTTTTCACAGGACAAGAAGGGAAAAAAAAAAAGCAAGCAAAAGAAGCGAAAGGCAATTTAGAGAAAGTGAAAGGAAAGAAGTTGAAATTTGTGAAAGGGTTTTCTTTCACACCCACACTTTTGTGGTCTACTCTTAATTTCAGGAATTTTTTCCGGCTTTCGAATAATGTGCTGAATGGTGGTGCCGGATTTTAATCTTTACCGTTGGATCAAAATTCAACGTTCTAGATCAAAAGTGTTTTAAGTGAACAGTTAAATGAATCATTTGATCTGAACCATTGAATTTTGATTCAACGATCAAGATTAGAATTCGGCACCAGCATTCGGCACCACCATTCTGGAGCTGAAAATTACTCTAATTTGAGACATCATCCAAGTAATGAACTTGATCTCCCTGTTCTCATTACTTCAACGAGATTTTTCCTATCATTCCAAATTTGTGTATGGAAGCAAACCAGAAGAAGACCAGTTACTCCAAACAAGATTTTCTGAGCAGAGGGACAGTTTCCTAAAGCTGCAAGAATTCTTTACGGTTATATGTTTCCATAACTGGAGGGAATCTAAGCATTCCACAAAGGAATGAATATATAGTAGATCCTGGAAATTCAGGTCGTGCACTATATGGCACCAGCTGCCATGAAACTTAACCACATAGCAGGTATGATTCATTAGGCAAACGGTTGTCTTATTGTCTCTACTCCAACAGATCCAAGTTTTTTCGACAGAAATAAACTTCACAACATCAACAGCACCAGCTGCATCCCAATTGCAACTTCAGTATCACCTACAAAAAGTGGACTTCCCACCAGCCCCCACCCTCAATTAAATTCTTTTGTCAGCATTCATTTGTTCTACATTCAATTGGTCTACCAAGCTCTTTTGACAAATTGCTGAGCATACCCCCTGCAGACAGTGTTATATTGCAAGAATAATACTATTCATACATTTTTTCTTGACACTATCACTAAACACACACATGTGGCACCATTATAATAATGTGAGAAAAAGAAA
>JAOYMZ010048823.1:0-14254 GCA_025802335.1 Pinguicula primuliflora | reverse complement strand
TCCCTTGGGAGATGACCTTTACTCATTCGTAAAGTTACTACTTGATGACCATGTATACTTGCATGCCACTCTAGGTTATCATCAGTGTTGCTAGTTCAGGCTTGGGCCACCTCCTACCCTTGTATATGTGTGGTTGGTATGGCAAAACCGAGCCTTGGTCCCTTGTGGTGTGAGTGGACCATGAGTCCTTTGTCCATGGGTCAAGGTAATCCTTAGGTGCACTCTTGGACTTGTAATTCTCTTGGCTCATTCCAATGATTTTGCCCAGATTTTTGAGCTTCCAATAAACCTCAAAATGTGCTTGATTAAATCTTATCAAAATATGTAGTGAATTAAGCATAATTTGTTACAAACTAGAATCATGTATCCAAGTTCATACAAAAGTGGAAAAGTGCATGTTTTGAGCTGAAATCTTGATATTTAGAGAATGAAATGAACTAAAATATAGCATGAAATAAGCCCTAAATAGGTGCTTATCAATCTACCGTAAAAGGAGGAAAGCACATTAGTGACTTAACTAACCATGTTAAGTTATGTGAAGATTAAGACTTGTAATTTTGCATTTTTCTTTGGTTTATTGGGCATACATTACATGTAAACAAAAACATTTGATAGAGGAGGACGGTTGCCCAATAAAATTTATTTTAAAAAAAGTGTCTCCATAACATTTATTCTACACTCGCTAATCTTTCCAATGAATTTTAGTTTACTTAATTCTGTTCAGTACTTTGTCAGATATACCTTCCTGAATTTTGGGTTACTTTGATAACTGTTGCATTTGAATTTGCATGAGATGAGTCCCTCCTTGAGGTTCTGACCCTTTCTCCCAGTATTGTATTATTACTTGGCAGTGTGCATTTGCACTTCACATCAAGTTTTTGGTGCGTTGCCGTGGAGGCACTGCCATTACATGCAATTTTATTTCAGTAGACTACATTATTTTCCTGTTTTTGTTTTATTTTTTGTCTTAAGTTACTGAACTTGTTGTTTCTGTGTTTGCAGGTGGTTTATGATTATAGCACCCCTTACTGATACTAATCCTGAAGGGCAATCAAGACGCAAAGAATTGAGAGCATTGAAAAGAGTACAAAGAAGTAACATCTTTTTGCCAGAAAATTCAGCAGAATCTGTGGCATCTAACATTGAGCAAGAGAAGATTCTTCGTGAACAAATGGAGGACTTGAATTGAGATTTGATGCGTCATGATGATGATTTGCCTATTGAGACCTTCGCTATGCCAACAACAGGAGTTATGGATCCTCCTATCTGAAGACTAGTGATTAGAGCTCACAGTTTTGAGCTGAAACCATCCACAATCCAATTTATGAAAAGTCATTTTATGTTTGGGAGAGCTGAAAGCAGCAACCCGTGCACACATATTGATGCTTTCTTAGATATTTGTGATATAATTAAAATCAATTGAGTGGATTAGGAAGCACTGAGGTTGAGATTTTTCCCTTTCTCCCTCAAGGGCAAGGCAAAAAGACTGGTTATACATCCTACCACCAGATTCCATACGAAGCTGAGAGGATTTGAGGAAGGCCGTCATGTCTCATTTTTTTCCACCTTCCGGGACTGCAAAAGTGCTTACAAAAATCCAGACTTTTAAGCAGAGAAGCCATGAGAATATATATGAGGTCTGGGAAAGGTTTAAAGGACTTTTGAGAAGCTGTCCGGACCTTGACCTCCAACATTGGAGACAAATTCAAACATTTTACTTTGGTTTCGATCATTACACCAGATAGGATGTTGATTCTGTAGCAAATGAACTTTTATGCAGAAAACTTATAACCAAGCCTTTGTATTGTTAGAGACTTTTGCTCAAAACTGCTACAAGTGGCCAGTTGATAGATTGGCTGGAAGAGGAGCACCTCAGCATCACAGTGTGCACCAAATTGAGGCTTTGGCAAGTGCTGTGAAAGAAATGGGTTATAGACTTGAAAAATTGCTGCCTGGATAGAAAACTCTATCTCAGACTCAAGTATATGCAGTACAGATGCATGTTTGTGAGATTTGTGGAGGGAATCATCATTCGAGTCAGTGTTATGACACTCCATTGGCTGAAATGGAGCATATGCGCTATGTGCAGAGCAAGTCGAGATTTGGTCAGCAAGGAGGCTACCAAAACAAGAATTTTTGAAGCCAAGATGCACTTGGTTTTAGTTGGAGCAACCCCAAGGGGGCACTGAATTCTGACTTGCTGAAACCTCCAACAAATTTGTATTATCAGAACACAAATGCAGGCTAGTCACAGAAAGAAGCAAATGGAATGGCTTCATTGAAAGAGACCACACAGAAAAATGCTAACTTGCTGGTTCAATTTATGAAGGCAAATGTGAGTTTACAAGCTGAAACTCAAGCTCAAATCCTGAACACTTAAGTCACTCTACAAAAATAGCAAGCTACACGCCAGAATCAGAACACAACTATGAAAAAGTTAGAAAATGCAGTAGGGCAACTTGCATCTCAATTGCAGGAAAGGCAGTAAGGAAAGCTGCCCAGTTTCACTGAAAATAATCCCAAGGAGAGCTGCAAAGCCATCACTTTAAGGTCTGGAAGGGAGATTGAGGAACCTATTCTACCTCCAGCAGTGGTTATTCCTCCGAGAATCAAAGAAGAGGAGGAGAGGATAGAGAAGAACATAAAAATCAAACAAGAGGTTAGATTGAAGAAAAGGGAAAAATGGGAGCAAGTTGAGCTCACTGATGAAGTTATGAAGAAGCTGCCATATCCTCACAGATTTCAGAAATAACAGACAGAGCAGCAATTCAAGAAGTTCACAAGCGTGTTCAAGAAACTGCATATCAATATTCCTTTTGCCGAAGTCTTGGAAAAGATGCCTATTTATGTCAAATTCATAAAAGATATCTTGACCAAGAAGAGAAAAATTGAGGATGACGAGACTATTTCTTTGACAGCAGAGTGTTCTGCAATTTTAAGCTGCAAAAATCTCTCAATCCCATCCAAGTTGTCTGATCCAGGAAGCTTCACAGTGCCTTGCTTCATTGGTGAGCAAACATTTAACCGTGCCTTGTGTGATCTAGGAGCTAGGTTCAATTTGATACCCTATTCTATATCTCAGAAACTTAGAATTGGAGAGCCTCAAGCCACTGGAATTACACTCTAGCTTGCTGATAAATCCCTGAAGAGGCCGAGAGGTATTGTGGCAGATGTGCAGGTTAAGGTTGATAAATTTATTTTCCCTATTGATTTTGTGATCCTAGATATGGCCGAGGATCAAGAAGTGCCTATCATTCTTGGAGGCCGTTCTTAAGGACAGGGAGAGCGCTGATAGACATGCAAACTGGAGAATTAAAATTGAGAATAGCAGATGAGGAAGTGAGTTTCAAAGTTTATCCTTCAGTGAAAATGCCTGAAGATTATTTGGAGGAAGCTGATTATGCTTAGCAGTGTATGGCCATGGAGACAAAGGTGGAAGCGTTCTCCACTGAAGTAGGATGTATGCAAGACCTTTGGTCACGTATCTGACCACAAAAAGTAAAGAGGTGTTGTAGGATCCATCTGTTGCAGAATGTGCAACTTGATGAAAAATCATCTGATCGGTGAGTCTAGAAAAATTGAATCTCTTGGAGAGCAGCCCCCTCCTTAGCAAAGTTCATTTATTCATCCTCCAGAGTTGGATTTGAATCCCCTTCCAATTCATATGAAGTACCCTTTCCTTGGAGAAGGCACAAGTCTGCCAGTGATCATCATTCAGAATTTAAGTGAGGAACAAGAATCTGAATTGCTGCAAATTCTCAGAAAACAAAAAGGAGCCATAGGCTGGACATTAGCTGATATCAAAGGAATCTCTACAGCCCCGTGTATGCACAAGATCTTTTTGAAAGAAGGCAGCAAGCCAGTGATTGCAGCACAAAGGAGATTGAATCTGGTGATGAAAGAAGTTGTGAAAAAGGAAGTGCTGGAATGGCTTGATGCTGGAGTGATTTATCCCATCTCTGACAGTACATGGATCAGCCTTGTGTAGTGTGTGCCCAAGAAAGGTTGATTCACATCACAATTGAATGAAAATGAGGAGTTGATCCATCTATACCAGTCACAAGATGGTGGATATGCATGGATTACTGAGAGTTGAACAAAGCAACAAGGAAGGATCACTATCCTTTGCCTTTTGTGGATCAAATGCTGGATAGACTCTCTGGTCATGAGTTCTATAGCTACTTGGATGGGTATAGTGGATATAGCCAGATCACAGTAGCTCCTGAAGATCAAGAGAAGACCACATTCACATGCCCATATGATACTTTTGCTTTTAGAAGAATGCCCTTTGGTCTTTGCAATGCCCCTGCCACCTTTCAAAGGTGTATGATGGTCATATTTTCTGACATGATAGAGGAGATCATTGAGGTGTTTATGGATGATTTTAGAATTTTTGGAGACAGCTTTGAGCTGTGCTTAGAAAATCTGCACAAGGTGCTAGAAAGGTGTGAAGAAGTGCAGCTGGTTCTCAACTAGGAGAAATGTCATTTCATGGTCAGATAAGGCATTGTGCTTGGCCATAAGGTTAGACGAGGCCTAGAAGTGTACAAGGCCAAGATTGAAGTGATTAAGAGCCTGCCTCCTCCTATGACAGTGAAAGCAGTTCAAAGTTTTCTTAGACATGTTGGTTTTTATAGAAGGTTCATTAAGGGATTTTCACTCATTGACAAGCCTTTGTGCCATCTACTTGAGAAAGAGGTGGAGTTTAAGTTCACTAATGAGTGTCTGAAGTCCTTTGAGGAGCTAAAAAAGACAACACCTGATTGGAGCTTGTCCTTCGAGATTATGTGTGATGCTTCTGATGTTGTTGTGGGCTCAGTACTTGGACAGCTCAAGGAGAAGAATTTCACACAATCTATTATGCAAGTAGGATGCTCAGTGTTGCTGAATTGAATTATACCACAACAGAAAAGGAGATGTTGGATGTGATTTATTCTTTTCACAAGTTCAGACCTTACACTCTGGGGAGTAGAGTTGTGGTGTATTCAGATCATGCTATAATCAAGTATTTGATGAGCAAAAAAGATGCCAAGCCGAGGATGATCAGATGGGTCCTTTTACTGCAAGAGTTTGATATGGAGATCAAAGACAAGAAGAGAATAGAGAATGTGGTAGCTGATCATCTCTCAAGACTTGAAGATAGCATCACTGCAATTCCAAAAACTACACCTATTCTAGATTCATTCCCTGATGAGAAAGTGTTCTCTATCTCCACTACACAGGTGTCATGGTATGCTGATTTTGTTAATTATTTATCTTATAACATGCCATTTTGCAGCTACCGGCAAAGGAAGAAGTTCTTCCATGAACTCAAGAATTATTTTTATGAAGAGCCATTCCTCTACAAGATATGCTCGGACCAGATGATCAGAAGGTGTGTTTCAGAGGAAGAGATGAGTTCTATTCTCCACCACTGCCATTCTTTGGAGTGTGGAGGATATTTTGGAAGCCAAAGGACAGCAATGAAGGCATTGCAATGTAGATTTTTCTGGCCATCTCTCTTCAAGGATGCTCACAAGCTTGTGATAGATGTCAAAGGGTGGGAAATCTGTCCAGAAGAAATGAAATGCTGCAAACTGGGATTTTTGAGGTTGAATTATTTGATGTTGGGGTATAGAGTTCATGGGACCTTTCACCCCCAGTCAAGGACATATATATATTCTTGTGGCTGTGGATTATGTTTCAAAATGGGTGGAAGCAATCTCAACTCCATCAAATGATACTGCTGTGGTGATAAAATTTCTGAAGCATAACATTTTTGCAAGATTTAAAACTCCCAGATACATGATCAATGATGGAGGTTCTCATTTTTGCAGTAAGTTGCCTGAAAATTTGCTCAACAAGTATGGAGTGAAGCATAAGGTGTCTCTCCCTTACCACCCTCAGACAAATGGACAGGCTGAGCTTTCCAACCGAGAAATCAAACTAATTTTGGAGAAGACAGTTGGAATTTCAAGAAAGAATTGGGCCATGAGGTTGTCTGATGCACTTTGGGCATACAGAACCGCTTACAAGACTCCCATTGGCACCTCTCCTTTGAAATTGGTTTATGGCATGCCCTGTCGCCTTCCTTTTGAGCTAGAGCACAAGGCTTATTGGGCCATCAAGCACTTGAACATGGATTTGGCCAAGGCTAGAGCAAAAAGAATGACCCAACTTGCAGAGTTGGAAGAACTAAGGCATGATGCCTATGAGAGCTCAAGAATCTACAAGGAAAAGACCAAGCTCTTCCATGACAGAAAGATCAATTCAATAGCATTATCTGTGGGACAGCAGGTGCTGATATTCAATTGTAGACTCAAGTTTTTCCCAGGAAAGCTCAAGAGCAGATTGTCTGGCCCTTTTGAGATAGTAAGGGTATCCCCCTATGGATTCAGGGAGCCGAAGAATGATCAAGGAACATTCTTCAAGGTGACTGGAAATAGAGTTAAAATTTACAACTCACCTGTAGATTTTGAAGTGATCAATGAGGTTGTACACTTCAAGGAGTAAGAACAGCAGCAAGAGGTCTATCTTGAGACCCTAAATTCAGAGCTTCTTGGGAGGCACCCCAAGCCATGTATGTTTCTGTTTTCTAGTTTTTATTTAAGTTTTCTAAGCATTTTTGAAGTATAGTGCAGTCAGCAATCCAAAGTTATCAGATGAACCCCTCACTGCAGTTGCTAATAAAACTGCAGTGAGCAAAACGTGCAGAACTTTTGCACCAGGTTGTATTCCTTGATGCTTATCTTCTTCATAATTTTCTGAATTCTGTTTTGATATTCATTTTCACTTGAGGACAAGTGAGATTTTAAGTATGGGGTAGGGGTTTGGTAGCACATCTTGTTAGAAATGCACCAATTTTGCAGCTGATGCACTGTTAGGGGATTTTTTTTTTTGAAAATTTTGAACTTTTTGCTCATTGTTGTTGAGATTGGGTAAATGCTAAGCTATGTACGCATTTATAGTTGTGGCCTATTATCTATTTTGTATATCTGGGAGAAACTCTTCATAGGAATGAAGGAGAGGGTGCAGGAGCTGATTAGTGTATCCAAAGCTGAGTGTTCACATATTTTTTAATGAGGGAAGGGAGTAATACATGTTTTAGTTGATTCTGGATGAGGAGATTTGATGAAATTGCTCCGCCCTCACTCTCAGAAAGGAATGGTCCACACAGAGCTCACACCAATTGCTTATAAAAGAAAAACCTGCAAAAAACCAGAAAACAGCAGATGGACTCACAACCTCTCAACAGTGTTCCAGAATGCGTTAAGCAACCTCAAAGCATTTTCGGCCCTGGGAGCGCTCAGGCCGTCTAGGCGGTGCTCAGCCGGCCAGGCTATTTATTTTTTAGTTTTTTTTAAAAAAAACTTGGCGCCCTGGGCATAAATTGGGGTGGACGGACATAAATCGCCGCCTAGGCGGCGATTTCTCGAACAATGCCTCTCAAACAGAGATCAGGGGCACAGCAAAACTGTCACAAAATTGATGAAATTTCCCCCCTTACATATCTAGACGAGGCCTGAGTCCCAAAAGTTCAAATCAAAAATATTTTTGGAGCAAATTAAGAGAAGACAACAAAATATCAGCAACACGGATTCAAAGAGTGACACTGATCCTGAAAAAGCTGAGTTGAAAAAACAGTGGCTGAAAAACAAGAAAAAATGGGCTTAGCAAGTGTTCATCATTATCCCTTGTCCAGAGTAGACAGAAAAACACTATCCACAATTTATATAAGCCAAATGAAGAGACCATTATGATTTTTCCAACTCCATCAAGGAGAGGTGCCTCTACCTAAAACTAACCCTTTACTGAGTGTGATGGAGTTGAAGCTTGGCTTGAGATTGCTATGAATGCTTTTGAACCAGAATTGTGGTAGAGGTTGAAGAGTTTAGTTAGTCCCTAGAGAAGCAGGATCTTGATTAAAAAGGGACACACTTAAGGCTGCTTGTGAACTATGAACCATGATGGCAAAATGATGCTACTAGCCCCTAACCGGTTCTTGTCAAAAGATTACACCCTCACTTGAGTCTATACTTGTATTAAAAGGACACAATTGAGCACTACATACACACGGTCTTGTCTTGCTTTTCACAGCTTTTACTGGTTTTATTGCTTGAGGACAAGCAATGTTTAAGTGTGGGGTAGTTTGATAAGCAAAATTCATATCATGTTTTATATATCTTTAACATATCATTTTTTATCATATTACGCCCTAAATACCTCATTTATGCTTAATTATATGTTTAATTGTGTTGAAACAGATTTAGAAGATCAACAGAAGGATTCTGGCTGAAACTGCACACAATTGGCGCAAAAGAGGCAAAATGGCTAATGTGCAGGTGATGATCGATGCTGACGAGGTTCTAGACCAATTCTCGGGCTGATTTTGAGATTACAAGGCAAAATGCAACATGGTCTCGTGCAATATGTATGAGACTTGGAGCCAAAGTCACAAAGGGACCACCAATTTCTAGAACTAGCAAAAATAAGCTATCACTCCAAAAGATGCTCAACCTAACGAGGAAATAATGGATAAAAGACCATCTGCACCCATCTAACGCGCACAACTTTCAAATGAAATCGATGGCGAACCTGTCCTTTCAAAGATATATAGTACAAGAGATTATCTACAAGTTTTATATAGACTAGAAATGCAAAAGAGGGCGCCTTGATTGAGTTTGGAGGGACTTGTTCATTTCGGGTAAAATGTTGGTGCTGTGACTGATCAGTCCCTAGATGGCTGCACAACTTGCAAATGACTGCAAGGTCAATCTTGCCCATTTACCAGGAAGTGGTCCACGAGCTCCTCTACAAGTTCTCTTCGCATGACATTGCATCTGGACCCGGGAGGATCAACTTTGAACTTACAAAGGTTGAACAGTTCCCTAAAGTGTTGCATATCTCTCAAAGGGTTAGGACGACAACTAAGCCATTGCACGGGGATGTAGCCCTAAAGAGGTAGAACACTTCTCATTCACATCAATTAGACTTTGGAGGCCACCAAGAGCTCGAGAAGGCGAAAATATCAACAACCAGTTCCTGTTGTCTCCAAGAAGAAGGAAGCCATGGATTCGAGCTGCTACTGTACTTTTCTACTTGCATCAGCTCATGCCTCGAGCATGAACTAACTCTGTAGACTTAGGGCTCGGTTGAGCCTAGCTAAAATGCATTTAATTTCATTTTTATGAACCTTTGAATCAATACTTGCTTTGTTTGCTATGAGCATGTGTTGGTTTCTTAGTTTGAATCTTTCAGTCAGAATGTTTATACTCATTTAAGTGATTTGCACTCATTACGATAGTACGAGTGTGGATTCTACAATAGCCTAGCTTGCACTGCCACCCTTGGGGTATTACCCCTAGCATGTGGTGCCACACACAAGGATCAAGACCCCTAGATCTTAAATTGAGCAAAAGCTCAATTGTGTTAACCAATTGGCCATCCTTGGGGTATTACCCCTAACTTACTTTTAAGTTGGATAGACTGATTCATACCTCGACCAAAGGACTAATTATACAAGGGTTCTGTGGTTTTAAACAAGCAAGAAACGATTCATTGGTGATTAAAGACAGTCATTAGTATTTTAGGTGAAGCAAAATACCGTAGCCCAGAGTTGCCTCTCTATTCTGCGTCATATCTCCATTTGTGTTGCGATTTTGGACTATGTGCCTTCATAACATTTATTCTACACTCACTAAGCTGTCCAATGAATTTTTGTTTACTTAATTATGCCTTCTTGAATTTTGTTAGATATACCTTCTTGAATTTTGGATTACTTTGATAGTTACTGCATTTGAATTCACATGAGATGGGTCCCTCCTTGAAGATCCGACCCTTACTTCCAGTATTGTATTATTACTTGACAGTGTGCACTTGCACTTCACATCAGCAGCGTGGATTTTTCTGGCCATCTCTCTGATGAGCCCAATTCATATGCATTTTTGGGCTCATTTAATTGTTAATATTTGCTTGAAATCATATATTTATTTATATTTTTGTATTGTTTTACTTGTTTTTATTCTAATTTGTGTTAAACGATCAAGTTCAAGAAAAAGAAGGAAAAATGAGGAAAAAGGCCCAACAAAGTAGAAATTAAAGGCCCAAAGTCAAGAAACTTAGTCACCAAGTTTTGACTAGTCACTAGAGAACAAAAGAGGAGTTGACATTTTTATCCAAAACTTGTGTGGACAAACTTTGAGGGCAATGGGTACATTTCACTTCCTCATCCAAAATCCTAAACTGCATCTATAAATAGAACCCTTCTCCACACTTTAACACCTCTCTCTCCCCGTCCTTACATTTTATACACAAAGCTTACATCTCAAAGAGGAGAAGGTTCGGCCATCATCATTTTGGAGAGGAGAAGGTTCGGCATCATCATTTTGGAGAGGAGGAAGTTGCCCGGCACAAAGACGCATGGCGGTCACTCGACGGCGCACGACGGAGAGGGCCACCAGAGGAGAAAGAATCTAGATTTGAAGTGGGATTTCCACCTTTGCATCCAATGAGACCCTCTACTCCCTCTTCATTTTGTCTTGGCTCTTTTATCTTAGTTTAGTTTATTTTTAATCATGTTTAGTTAGTTTGTTTATGGGGATGGGCATTTAGCCCTTGAACTTCATTGTAAACTTGATAATGTTTTCCATAAAATCTAATTGGAGTTTTATTTGTGTTTGGTGGATTGGTTCGATTATTAGCTTCCTAAGGTTGATTATAGGAGCATAAGTTGGGGTTAAACCTAATTAACTGCTACTTAGTTATATAGGGTTAAATTTTCAAGTGATTGAATGCTAGAAATAGACTCACCATTCTAATGCAAACTACATTAGGTTAGGAGGATGTTTAGGTAAGCAATCAAGGGATAGGTTAGCGCCTAAACCTATAATTATTTCATTTTTATTAATTAACTTAGTTGCTGTTTTATTTTCTTCATGTTGTTGTTTTTATCTTTATCTAGCTACTGTTTTTGTCCTAAAATCGGCCAGCTACCTATCATCTCTTATTTCGACCAGTAATGTTTTAAAGATGGCCAATCACTTCATTTCATTGCGGCCAGTTACTTGTGAGCTCATGTCTCGGCCGGTTTTGGTGCAAGCTTCGGCCATTCGCATTACATTCATCCTCAAAATCAGCCAGACATATTTACATTTTTGCAGCCACTTGTTCTGACCAGTCACTTGTTGATTCGGTCATTCACTGTTTTACTAGGATAGTTGCTGTCTTTTGTTACTTCGATTAGTTTAGTTTTTAGGTTTCTTTAAACGATTATTTTTATAAATATAGTTAGACACTTAAATATTAATTAGCCACTAATCTCATCCCAGATCCTTCGAGATTGACTCGGGACGTTTTTATTTTCTATACGAGTCTAGAGTTGTCTTGAAATTATAAATTTAAATGCGAAAGGATTTGTGACACTCGTGAAATCCGCATCACATTTTGGTGCCGTTGTCAGGGATTTGGAACGATTTTGTGGCTTGTTGATTTTTTATTTGCTTAGCTATATTATTTTCTTTTACTTACTGTTTTTTTTACTTTATGTGATTTTCTTGTGTGTTTATTTTTCTTGTGTGTTGCTGATTTTTGTTGTTTGAAAGGTAGTAGAAAAGAGATGACCATCTTGTTTTCTCTCTTGACACTAGTTTGGCTCGGGAGGACGGGGAAGAAGACCCGTTTAAAGATGAAGCTACAGAATTAGTAGGGGAGAGGCTCCAACATACGCAGAATCCTCCTATTGACCCAAGCATTAGCAAGGAAGGCTCTTTCGGGTAGTCTCTTTCCTTTCTTTTTATACTTTTCACATTGTTTGCTTATGTAGGATTTTATTGTTTGTTATTGCTTTCGTACCTTACACTTAACCAACATACGGAAACGTAGTGTTGTTTAAGTGTGGAGGGGGGAAGGTTATTTGGGCATGACCTTTTTATTTTCATGCATTTCTATTTGATTTTTCATTTTTTTAGGTAGTCTTTATTTTCGTTTTTAGGGTTTTAAATCTTTCGTTAAAATTTTTCGTTTTTAGCCTCTTGATGCTAGAGCTTCTAGATTGATAAAATTGATTAATATTGGTAGAGGACATGTTTGTTTGCAAATAGACTACTTGCACTCTTGAGTTTTTACTACTATCTTGGTATCTTTGCTTTTAATGTCTATTTTGAGTCAACACTTTACATACTAGGTCGTGGTTTGTTTGAAAAGTCGACCTGTAAGGTGAAGGCTCTAACCTAGTTTTGAGTGCATTTATTTTATAAACTCTTGCACATTACATGCTTGAGTGAGGGAAGGAAGAGAAACGGGCTCTTACTTTCATTGAATGTAGAAAAGTGATATTTTATTGCTTAGAATTTCTTATATTGAAAAGCTCTTGATCCATTGAACTTTTGATCACTTGAAAAATCTCCTCAAAATAGGGTTGAGTGAAGAAAATACCACTCCTCTTTTATTTCATCTTGTGATCTTTCAAAATAGGGAAGTCAAAATTTTTTGTAAATGCTTTGGCTCTTAGAAAAATTGTCTCCTTGATTATGTGCAAAAATTATTACCTCATTTTAAGGAGAAGAATGTTGAAAAAATCAAAAGAAAAAAGAAAAGGAAAAAAATTATGGAGTTTGAGAACCTTAACATGATTTTCATTTTATTGACTCCCTAACAACTATTAGAGTTGAGCTTGTATTCACCTTTTAAAAAAGAGATCTCTTTGCTTTTAAAATGTCTATCTTTCTTTCAATGTTTGTGTAGAGCACCATCTACGATAACAATTAAGCCTTCTTATGAGCGTACATCATTTCTGCTTCCAACTCCACCAAGAGAGAAACCTTATCCTAAACACTTACCTATTAAGAGGGGGTGAATTTGAAACTCATATCTTAGGGAAGGTCTAGATCTTTACATGTCGAAAGGTTGTGGTATGATTGGTGGCCTAGTTGCACACATACTTCACGGCTCGAGATGTCATGACAAGTAGGCTGAAATAGAGGTTGGAACTCTTGATTGTGCTACTTGTTGATGCCTCAGATTGTTCCTTGCACATTATATTTGCTTGCATCACTTAAGAGGTATCTTAATTGACTTAATGTGTTGTGCTTGATTTTAAGCATCTTGACGTGTTTTGATTGATTTTATTTGATTGTTGTTTGAGGACAAGCAAAATATTAGGATTGTAACGTTTAGAGACCTAGATGCTCCCATGCTTCACTATGCTATGCTTCAAGTTATTTTTAAAACCAAATTCATCTTCATGTTGCATACGGAAATAATATCTCTATCCTGTGAGGATTGGGGGTATGATTGCGTACATCTTACCCTCCCTAAGGGCGGAATTTACTTGATATGTTTGGTTAGGTTTGGATCTTCATGATGCATGATTTTTGATCCTTTGGATTTATGCATATACACTTCATTGATTTCAAGCTCTGATTCGTTACTTCTATTTCATGCTTGAGGACAAGCATGGTTTAAGTGTGGAGGGGTGATAAGCCCAATTCATATACATTTTTGGACTCATTTAATTGATAATATTTGCTTGAAATCATATCTTTTATTTATATTTTTGTATGATTTTACTTGTTTTTATCTTATTTTGTGTTTTAGGGCCAAGATCAAGTTGAAGGAGGAATAATGCCCAAAAAATGGAAATCCAATCCAAATTTCGTGCATATTAAAGATAAAGGCCCAAGCCCAACCAATGAAGGAAACTTCCCAAAGAAACTTGGCAAAGCTTTTCAAAGAAGCTAGTCAAAGCTTTCTTTGTAAGCTTTGACTAGCCAAGGCTTCCCTTAGAAGCTACATTTAGCTATAAATACACCTCTTCAAGCCTCTAATAACTCACCTCCCATTCACCACACAATACAACACAAGATGTAGCTCTTCAATTCCAAGTGGTGGTAGCCGGCCGAGAATGATTTGGTGGCGGAGCACGGCGACTCGGACGACGGCGTGCGGCGGTCCTACGGTGGCACACAATGGCAGACGTCAGCCAGAAGAGGGAGATTCTAGATTTGAAGGCTTCCACCTTTGCATCCAATGAAAATCTCTTCCTCCTCTCCAATTTATCTTGGCTACTTTATGTTGTTTTAGTTTATATTTTAGTAAGTTTAGTTAGTTTCTTATGGGATTGGGCACTTAGCCCTTGAACTTGTTTTGTAAACTTGATTGTATTTTCCATAAAATCTATTTGGAGTTTCATTTATGTTTGTTGGATTGGTTGAATGATTAACTTCCTAAGGTTGACTATAGGAGTATAAATTGGGGTTAAACCTAATTAGATGCTACT
>JAOYMZ010048812.1:0-14255 GCA_025802335.1 Pinguicula primuliflora | reverse complement strand
CAAGATGCAGCTGAAGTGCCAAGAACCAGATTGTGTGCTGAAATTGAAGAGTTGCTGTTCAAATGTGCAAAACCAGAACCAGGCTGCTTATATGTGTACATTTTGACGGTCCAAATGATGTAGCAACGTGTGATATCAATCTGGGATGGCACAGGTGCTCTAGAACAAGCCACATGATCAAGGAGGGGACCATTGATCAAAGAGGAAAGAGCCAAAACATGCTAAAAAGCTACCTTACCAAATCTGGTAAAGAATGGGAAAAGACGGCAGTGACCTTGTCATGTGCATAACTTTCAAATGGGCGGGGGGATTGAAGTGAGATTTTGCCACGAGCTAGGACAACAAGTTATCTACATACACTCTGAGACTTCCAAGCCAAACTCAGCCGCCACATGGAGTTATGACGGAATATCCAGATTCTGTCCAAAAGTTGCAGTCAGTTACACCCCTGCCCTCATATTGGTGCATAACTTTCAAACGGCTGGGAGTAAAAATCTGAGATTTGGACACAATAGTCCTTAGCCGTTCTCCTTCAATTACATTCAGAGAGTTATTACATTTGAGCCCTCCAAGAGAACATTCTAGATGCGATATCAGCAAAGAGTGCACCTGAGCAGTTAAAGGACACTGCTAACCTCCAAAATTTCTATTGCTCAGCACATATCCGAGGGACCTGGGTGTAAACTCACATTGGGTAAGCTTCACTTTGAACAAGAGAGCCGATTTTTATCAAAGGGGAGGCGACACCAGAAAAATTATCTTCATCGGAGCAAGGCAGAGGAGGCGGAGCATCCAGTTTCTGAAGCTGCTGTTCTTTGCTCACTATGGGCTGTATTTTTGTTTCTTTCTTGCTTGTATTAGCTCGTGCTTCTAGCATGAGCTAAGCTTATTAGATTCAAGGCTCAGTTGAGCCTAGCTACATGTTTTGATTCGAATATTCAGTTCTAAATATCAATTCATTCCATTTCAGTTTATGAATGTGTTATATTATTTAGTTTATGAAATCTTGATCACATTTCATAGACTTGTTCATAGCTTGTGTATTTAGCAAGATGCATTTACATGAGTAGGATGTCTAGCACACTCACACCTTCGCCCTTGGGGGATGACCCCTAGCTTTAGGTGCCATATTCAAACAAGTCGTTCCATAGACATTTCCTTCCCTTGCATTGGATTGAGATGAGGCAGTGCAGCCAAAATGTCTCACATGCTAGGTAGACTGGTTAGTGAGCCTCACAAGGGACCTGACCATATAGGAGTTTGGTGGTGAAATGAATGGAAAAAGACTGATAGATAGGGCTAGATGTAGAATTGATGCATGTTAGCTTAGGCAATATTACTGCAGCTTTGAATCAGTCAACTTCAATGAATTTTCTCGACTGTTTTCCTTGCGATTTTGAACAAACTGTCTGAACAATTAAACCTCATCATCTTAGGTTTTCAACTAATTTTATTTCATGTCATTCTGAATTTTCCTCAAAAAGTTATGCACTCCTGAAGCCATTGCTGTCATGACTGATACCAGTGTACTGAAACATGAATATCTTGCTCCCTGTGGATTTTGACCCTTGCTCATGCATTGTATTATAACTTGACCATGAACACTTTGCACGCCCCATCAATTAGAAGCTTCACCCCAAAGGAATTTTGATAGTATTCTGGTCATTTGTCTCAAGACCTTTAGAGGAGCCCTGTAAATAATTACATTGTGCAGTGGGATGGAAGTGAGGACAGATTTTATCTGTGTAATCCTTCCACCCATGGATATAAACTTCTTGTCCCAACTGGAAAGTCTCTACTTCATTACTTCCAGAACCGGTCTCCACGTTTTCTCCAATCTAGGATTTGCTCCTACTAGCACTCCTAGGTACACAAATAGAATAGAATCAGCTCTACATTTAAGAATGATCATCTGCTCACTTTGAACCTCTTCAGAGACATGAATAGAGAAGAGCCTACTTTTCTTGAAATTCACCTTCAGGCCCGAAACCAGTTCATAAATCCTCAGTATCCTTTTCATAGCTCGTATATCATCCTGAGATCCATTGCCAAATAGAATTGTGTCATTTGCAAATTGTTGGTGAGTGATTTGGATGTTCTCTTCACCAATTCTGTAGCCATTTAGAGCTCCCTGATCAGTAGCCTTAGCCACCAGTAAATGTAATCCTTCTGCTGCTATAGCAAACTGTAAAGGTGGAAGAGAATCACCTTGTCGAAGTCCTCTTTCCATTTTCAATATTCCATAGCCTTAGCTTCTCCTTTAACTGTCTCATCCGTTGTAAGAGGACAAATCCTTTTGTTCCCTCAGCATAAGTTTCACTCCATGCTTTCCTCACAAACTCGTCATAATCCTTATGTTGAAACCATGCATCCAATACCCTAAAAGGCTTAGGACCCCAGTTCTGCATATCCTTGATCTGCACTAGGGGGCAGTGATCCGATGACTTCTTGTCAATGGCTAACTGAGATTTATCAGGCCATAGTTGAAGCCATTGGCTGGATATGAGGATTCTATCAATACGACTGGAGCTTAGACTCCCTGGATGGTAATAGGTGTGCTGCCTCAGTTGCAATGGTAGATCAACAAATCCAGTTTCCTCAAGAAAAGTGTTAAACTCATCGATTTCAGTCAGGTTTACAGCAGAGACACCTCTCCTTTCATCTGAGCATCGCGCTGCATTGAAGTTACCGGATAAAAACCACACCACGTCTGGTTCCAAGTTAATCCTCTATAGAATATCTTGCCATAATCTTCTCTTACCATCCAGCGTACACGGAGAATATATATTCAAAATCTTGATATAGTTAGTGGTATTCTGCTCAAACCACTCCCCAGAGATCTCGATAATATTCCTATTTTTCCAGCATCCTGTCATCTTGAAATATTCTGTTTTCCACGAGCATAAGAGACCTCCAGACAAGCCTACTGTTGGCTGATATTTGAATTCGATGTCTGAGGTTCTCCAAGGCATCTCACACATCATTCTAGTTATGATTGATTGCTTCGTTTCTTGAATGCTCAGGAATTGAATATCAAATTGACGTATCACCTCAGCTAGCTCCCGCTTCTTAACTCCGGTACCAATTCCTCTTATATTCTGGTTTAATATCCACATTAAAAGGATATAAGTCACCAGAGTGTCTAGCTCACCAAGTGGTTGCTATTTTCCGTCTCTTTCATCCATTTCTAGCAGGGGCGTATATGCTCATCATTCATCTCATCTCCCAAGAGTCCCGCTAACTCTACAGTCTTTCTAGCCTCAGCCGACTTATCCTCCAATGTTTCTGATATTATACTACATGTAGGTAAGTCCAAGGTTGCTCCTTTAGTATGCTTTGCACGTTTCAGCCTCAATTTTCTCATTCGTAGTGAACGAGAGTTCCTTGCATCTAGTAAGTACATTAGCCTTCCCACAGGACCACTGCACATACCCATTGGTCTCGATTTATGATTTTTGTTGGTGCTCCGATAGGTATTTCTCAAACCCACATAATGTCTAGTATCCCCAGTCTATCTCCAGCAGTGAGAATCTGGAGGCCGTGTTATTTGCTCATCGTACTTTTCATGCACACTTGGAGTTTGAAATAAGGCCATCAATGCAAATGTTTCAACATCTCTGTTTTCATTCACAGGTAGTTGAATGACCGAAGTAGTCACCAATGGATTTGATCTAGTCTGAGATGGCTCCCTAGGAGTCACTGTAGTTCCTAACACAGGACCCTGTAGTGCAGCTACCGGTATAGGTAGAGCAGCTCATTGTTTAGTGGTGAGGCAGCCACTGGGAATGGTGATGAGTTCAAGTCCATGTCGCCCAGATGAGTAGGTAATTCCTCTTCCTCCTGAATTTCAATATCATAGGTCCTATCATCAATATTAACTGTTTTGATTCCATCCAACTTCTTCCTTGATGCAATTGACACCAGGATTTTACAACAGAGTACATTTCGATGAGATAGAGTTTCCTCATCAATTTCCTATACCGCACCCAACAGAGAGCCTATCCAATTTCGTCCCCTTTCGTTTCTAGAGGCAAAAGGAACTCCATAGAGCCTCACCCTGACTTTTCTATCACTTATCTCCATATCTGTGTCCCACCAGCTCGCTTTTTCGAACAACGTATTATCCTTCATGTTCCCCAGCTCAATCAGTCTTTCACCGTGTTCCCTGCTCAGCCCTAAAATTAAGGCCTTGTCTTTCGTAACTAGGGACATTGTACTGCCCTGAAATCCGGATAGTTGCAGCTTCTGCTTCAGTTCAGATAGGTCCCCATCCCTCATTTATACCACCATTGCTCCTAGAAGCCAAGATTTGTCTTCTGAGATCGTACGATATTCTAAGTTGCCTGTCGTCTGAGATTTTGGTACCATTTCCCCCCTAGGATTTTTCACACTTACAAATGGGACCTCCGGACGAACAGGGTTGTTGCGGACAAGGCTAGGCTCCTTACGAACAAGGTTGAGTCCCACTAATTTGTTTGGAGCCATAGATTCCCGATCGATAGTTCTAGTGGTATTAGGTTACCCCTCCGAGTATCGGGCTACATTCACCTCAATTTTTTATCCGCTCAAGACTCTACCGTTGATTTATGCAGCCAGTTTTTCAACTTCATCTTGCTTAACATCATACCTTGCAAATCGAAATCTCATACCATTCTTGCCCAGACGGGTGGCTATGAAAACATCAAAGAGGCGCCCGTAGTGCCTGAATATATTCGAAATTCTGTTTGCATCCCAGTGGGGTGGGATGTTGGTAAAGTACAGTGATATCAGCTTCTCCCTCATCTCCTTGATTTGTCTGTAACGGTGTCCTCCGAGATCTTGTTTGCGAGAGTTGGTTTTTGGTCGCAATCTCTCATGAACCGAACGCCTGCGGGTGACAGTAATCTAGCCCTCATTGTCATCGTCACTAGCATGTTCAGGCTGCTGCTTACTACCCTCCTTGCTGGATTCCGGCAGGTCTTTTGGAGTGACTTCCAAAGATTGGACTGGTTCCTTCCCACTCCTCCGTTGGAACTCCATCTGGACATCTCTGGCAACTCCGCCATCTTCGCTGCCGATTTGAATTTCACATTTAAAATTGTCCCGCTCGCCTCTCAATCTTTCTCTCTCCATGCTTCCTACTCTGGAGCTTTCAGTTTATCAAATAAAAAGTTTTCTCCAAAAGTACATGAAATGATTTGTGTTATGGCCTTGTACGTGTTTATTTACACCATCTGACATTATGAGAACAAGATGAACAAGTTCAAAAAATGCAGTGTGTGTCTGCTCCTTTAGCCTGGATTTGTTGATTAACTGAAGTTGTGTGAGAGCAAATCTATATATGAAAACAGGATAGGTTTAGCACTTTCAACTATATCTTTGTGATCTTTTAAGTGAATTAGAACTTTTTATCCTTTTATACAATCTCTTCCATCCCTTCTCATTAACCCTCAATCCTACGTACGTTGGGATTCTGTGGCAGTCGCCATTGAACCATCGCTTTTCTCTTTTTTCTTTCGACAGCTTTGCAATGACGCTTCATGGAAATTTTTCCTTTATACTATGATTGTCCTGCCAATGGCCATCCCAGAACTTGACTCTATTTCCTTTTCCCACATTTATCCTTAGCTCCTGCCCGTCAGCCTGTAGCTTGCTTCCCCATTTTCCCAGCATGGCTTTATTGCTGGCTTCCAGATTCTGTATCCCAATCCCTCTAGTAGCTTAAGGCCTGGCTATCATGTCCCAAGCAACCCAGTTAGTTTTCCTAGTGTTTTTCTTGTCCCCCCAGAAATAGTGCCTAATCATTTTCTTTACTATGATGATGCCTCGTTTGGACAAGTTGTCTAAAGTTTGCAGTCTATTACACACAACTCTCCACATCATGAATTGGATTCTTAATTGAGCCAGCCTTCCCCACATCCATCTTGACATTGACAGATTTGCGTGATTCTCGTCTTCCAAGTTATCCATGACTTTGGAGCAGTTGTTAGCAGTTGCAACCGTGTATTCTCCTGTTCTTCCTTTTCTCCATGTCCATATGCCACACCCTGTACTTGTTTTCGGAGCTCTTTGTAGCAGATGGAGAAGCTGGTCTAGGTGTTGTCTTTCCCAGTCCCGCAGTGGTCCATTGTGCTTGTTCACCATCTTCTGAAGCGTGCTAAATATCAAAGACAGTAGAGTTCTTGTGAAGGGTTAGTTTAAAAAGGTCATTGAATAGCAAGGCCAGACAACCTTCTTTCGTCCAACCTGATTTCCAAAAAGTGCATCATTTCCATTTTTCAAGCTTACTCTAATGTTTGCTATGAACCATAAAGTCTCAGTAACTACTGACCATATGTCTTGCCAGACCCTTGAAATCATGTCTAACAGTGTTATTAGTTCTAGTGCAACTATAACACCATTTGACATATATTTACTGTGAATTATCCTACACCTAAGCTATTTTTTCTATTTTTAGGCGCCATGCCCACTTTGCTAACAGAGCATCATTCATGCGAGCCAGATCTTTAACCCCTAGACCCGCTTTTGATTTTTTCATACCCAAGTGTTCCCATCTTATCCAATGGACTGGTCTCTGCTGATTAGAATTTTTCTGCCATAAGAATGTGGTTAAGATTCTCGGCATTCTTTTGATGATTATCTTAGGAGCTTTGAATATTGAAAAGTGATAGATTGTCAAGCTTGTCAATACAGATTTGAGCATTGTTACTCTGTCTGCTAATGTCAGAAGTTTGTTCTCCCAGGTGTTCAATCTTTTTTCCAAATCTAGGCACACCTTCTCCCACATCCGTGCTCTGTTCGATCTGTCTCCTATTGGTAGACCTAGATATATAAAAGGCAGCTTGCTTTTGTTGCAACTTAGTTCATCCGCCATTCTATCCTATAGATTATCACACATATTCAATCCAAATAGAGTGCTCTTACTGAAATTGATAGACAATTCTGTTGTAGTCTAGTTGGTCAGGATATTCGGCTCTCACCCGAAAGACCCGAGTTCAAGTCCCATCAACGAAATTATATTTTTTCTGCCTAAGAGCAAGATTTACTGGGTATGTTTTGTTTGATTTGATTTACTGAAATTGATAGACAAACCCGACGTTAGTTCAAAAATGCGTAGGACTCCCTTTAGTGCCTTAACGCTTTCCATATTCCTTCTGCCATAAGCAAGGTGTTGTCGGAGAACTGGAGGTGAGAGATTTATATGTCCGCAATTCTGACATCTGAAATATACCCTAACTCAGAGGCTTTTCATAGCAACAAACTTAAGCCCTCTGCTATCACTAGGAATGAGAGAGACAACAACGGATCTCCCTGGCGCAGACCATGCTGGAACTTGAAAGAATCAGTTTTGATGTCATTAATCTTTACTGTTGGTTGAGCAGACGATGTGCAAGCCTGCATCCATTGAATCCACTTTGCTGAGAAACGTAACTTCTTTAGCATATGGTGCAATAACTTCCAACTAACACAGTCGAAGGCTTTCGAAAAGTCGACCTTGAAAGAATAAGGGGTTGTTTTGATCGCTTATAGCTATGGATGACCTCATTCGCGATTAAGTTACCGTCCAGAATTTGTTGGTTTTTCACGAATCCTGTATGAGTATCTGAGATTACAGATCCTAGCACCTTGTCAAGCCTTTCTGCCAATAGTTTGTATCCACTAGAGATCAGCGAGATTAGCCTGTACTGATCTAGGGATGTTGGATTCACCACCTTCTGGGCTAGAACTATCATAGTTTGAGCTAGACTTGTGTTGATCCTGCAGTCAGAATGAAACTCATTAATAAAATCAGTGTAATCTGTTTTCAATACTTCCCAATGTTTTTGAACGAAGTGGAAGTTGAAGCCGTCCATTCCTGGACTTTTAGAAGGTGAACATGCCCAGGTTGCCTCTTTTATTTTTTCTTTTGAAAACATGGCTGTAAGTAGAATGTTATCTGCATCTGATAGAGTTCGTGGGGGTACAATGCTCATTATTGGTCTGTTTTTATCAGTTTCTATGTAGATCCTTTGGAAGTAGTTCTTTAGTTCTTCCTTTATCAGCTTCACCTCTTCACACCATATCTCATTGATAAGCAGACCTCTTATACTGCTTCTGGCCCTGTTCTTTTGAATCCTTGAGTGAATGTATTTTGTATTGCCATCCTCATCCCTTATACATTTTGACCTGGATTTCTGACATAGCAACTTCTCGTTCTCCTCGGCTGTTTCTTGCAATAACAGTCAAGAGTTTTGTCTCTCCTTTCTTTCTTTCTTTCTCTGTGAGTGGCAGGTGTTCAATTCTAATGTCAACACTGTTGATTTTTGCTTGCAACATCATTTCCTTCTCTTCAAATTTTCCATAATACGTTTTATTCCATGCATCTAGGAGGTTTCTCAGTCGACTTAATTTTTGTTCAGTGCATATCCCTTCTTTCCCACTATTTGATATTTGCTCCATTCATTCATAATCATTTCACCGAAACCTTCCACCTCCGACCAGTTGTATATTATTTCAAATAGCTTTGGTCCCCAGTTTGTCACTTCAGTTTTAAGGATCACTGGGAAGTGGTTTGAGAGCCTCTTTTTAAACCATGTAGTAAGATGTCTTGCCAAGTCGCTGACCATGAACTAGACAGAAGTATGCGATCAATTCTGCTGCAGCTAGTGCCTCTTCCATTATAGCATGTAAACTTTCTCCTCTGCATTGGAAGGTCTTGCAGATTGTTTTGTATGATAAATATGTTAAAATCCATTTCACAAGATGGATACACTGATTCTTTCCTCAGGGTCACAGATTGAATAAAAATCTCCAGCCAGACACCAATTCTCGTTTGGAGATAGCTCTATCAATGCCGTTAATCTCTGCCACATGTTCTGCTTACCAAGCCTGCCTATGGGAGCATAAATGTTGACTATGTGCACTAGGGACTCATCCTACCCCCATTTCCCAGTAGTACATATAAAATTCTCATCTGTTCTTTCTTGCTGTAGTGAAAACGTTGATTTATTCCATATACTAATCAGACCACCAGAACGACCAACCGAAGCTGTTGATGTCCATTCATAGTTAGTACCTGGACATAGATTTTTGCCTTTTACTCTAGATATTTCTTCCAGCTTTGTTTCTTGTATACACACAAATTCCAGATTATTTTTTTTAATCAAGTCTCTGATTTCTGCTCTTTTACTTCGCTTTCCTAGCCCACAAATGTTATACGTCATTATACGCATGTGTACTTACTTGGAAACTTTGGAGTCCCTCGACGCTGAATCCTGGAACTATTTCTTTGTCTTGGATTCTAGCCTATCTAGATCTTGCAGGAAACTAGATGTTGGTTTTGTTGTCTATATCCCCAGTGATTCTGCAATAGACCAAATTGTTCTACCGATTATCCCATTCTCGACATTGCTGACAATGGCTTGTGTGTCTTGCAAACCACCTGATCTGATTGTATCCATCATACTGTTGACCATTTCCTCCTGTATCCGCTTAGAGTGTTGTACCAGTCTTTCTGCAAAGTGAATTGTTGGGTTGAACAAACCTTTTGCCGTCTTGTATAGGGAAGTAGGCATTAATTTCAGGAAAGGTTGCAGTTCAAAGGGGTCATAAGATTCCTGATGTTGTATTCTTACTGGTGATTGTGCATTAGCTGTTACATCCCTTTCGTCTGGATCATAGTCTGAGCAGCCCGGTGGAAATTCCAGCAAGTCTCTTTGCCCCCTCTGATCAAGACATGCTACAATCTTATCCAAGTAGTTTGCCTGTAGGGGCGGTTTTTTACTAAGCAGTATTGATTCCACTCCTTCTATCACTTTACCCCTGATACATAACACCACTGAGTTGTCGGTTATTTCGGATTGCGAGCTCCTGGGCTGCATTTGAATGATTGGTTTCTTACCCTGTGGTATAACATTTAATAGCGCCTCTTCCTTGTCTGATTCCTTTGCATCACTTTTATGATTTTATCCATCTTTTTGACCCATCTTTTTTCTGAACAAGTTAGCACTTTTGCTGCTGCCTGAGATACTTGTGCTAGGCAAGGCCATTCTTCCTCTTGCAAGAGACTAACACTTTTATGCTTTTTCTTATCACACTTCTGGGACCATCAATTTCCTCCTCTGGTGATATCACAAAAGAGTCTCCTTTTGATTCAATATTCACCTGTTTCTGAATCCACTTGTGGTCTGTTGAGAGAATGTGGAGTCTACCAAACTGCATTTCTTCTCTGCTAATAGTCTTCCTATCGATTTGCAGCAGTGTTCCTATTTTTGTGCTCACGGTCGTGAAAAATTCTTCGGACCAACAATGTAGTGGAGTCCATGTGACTCTAATCCAAGCCATACGCACTAGTTTCCCGTCAATAAGTTTCCACGGCCTCAAAGTGTACACATTGATCAGCTCAGACATTTCTGCATCCTGGATTAACTTCAATTGATCTTCAGTATTTCTCAAGCTGATTAATATCTCACCTCCTTCCAGTCTAGCCATCGTGCTTTCCTTGTACCCCTGCAAGTGTAGAGTAGCAGTCACTGATTTCAGATCAATACGTGGGATGAAAAACCTACAAGACAAGTATCCAACCATTTTGTGTCTTCTGGTTTCGGATTGTATTCCATAGTATCCAGTGGCACCAGCGTCTTTGCTTGTTTATCCATCCTTCCTGCCTCTGTGAATTTGTCTATAGCCACACTCTTCTGCCTCTCCGCTATCTCCTCCAGGGTTCTCACTTTGCTGACATATAGTATGCATGCTCCAATCCGAGCTCCATTTTCCTGCTCAATTACACTAGCAATATCAGTTGTTTTAGCAAATTTCACAAACCCATATTTGCTTACCCCGAAGTTCCATCCGTGGAAGGGCGTGAATGTCTTTTACCAGTCCGAATTTCATGAAGAAATTCTTGATTTCCAAAGTCGTCCAGGCTGGCAGGAAATTAGTGATGCACACCGACAATGAGTTTCCCCGCAGCTTCGCAATATATGAAGGTAAGGGTTTTTTCAGGTTATCACTCACATTTTCGTGATTTTTCTCCTTCACTGGGATTTTGGTTTTGGCCATTTCCCGACTCAATCCACCACCTTCTTCACTGTTTTTGTTGTCTACCTCAGTGTCAAAGTTTCTAGTAATTGCTCCAACTCACTTTCATCATCTCTTGCGAGATAATTCGAAAGAGACATTTTTTGGGTTTCTGTATGAATTTTGTAGAATTGAGACTGGAGTCCTTGTTCGCCACTCAATATAGTAGTGCAGAATTGAGACCGCAAGTCGCCTTCGGCACACTATGTGTGGACGAAGGTTACGCTTGTATTGCTCGATGCACCAATATAGAATTGGGACCGAAGAGGATGATTTCTGCCACAAAATACAATATCTTTTGTTTGTCGGGAATGTATTTGGCCATTTAATGGCAGCGAGCCATGGATTCCGGCAAGGTTATTTGTCAGAAAGCTGACTTTGGGAAACGTGCCTGAGAGAATTTAAAATGAGCACATATGACTTTATATCTCGAATTGTACCAAATGAACTTAAATTTTACCTTCTCAATGGAATATTCGAGGAAGAAATCTACATATATCAACCTGTTGGGTTCATTTCAATAGGACAAGAATACAATGTGTGTCATCTTAGAATATCTATATATTATTTGAAATTCCAGATTATGGTACTTCTGATGTCATTGAGCCATTACATTATATGTTTTTATCATGATGAATGATGACCATGGTGTGTAGTGTATGTCTGCAGGACAAAATGATGGAATCATGTCTTTCCCTATATGTTGATGACATACTGTTGATGTGGATTATATGGAATGTCACAATCCTATCGCATTTAAATTTATAATACCTAGACAACTCTAGACTCGTATAGAGAGTAAAGAAGTCCCGAGTTGGCTCTCGAAGGATTTGGGGTGTGAATTAGTGCACAAGTGAATATCTAAATACCGAACTATATTATTGTAAAAATCATTGGCAGTTGTGCTTAATCTTAATTAAATAAAAACAACAACTAAAGTAATTAAATCTAAATGTAGATGCTAGGGGATAAATATGGGTATAGGGCACTAACCCATCCCTCGGATGCTAACCTAAACATGCTCCTAATCTAATGTAGTTTTCAATAGAATGGTGAGTCTAATTGCTAGCCTTCTGATCACTTGAACAATTAACCCTAGCCAACTAAGTAGCAATTAATTAGTGTAGGAAAGTCCCAATCAAATCCTCAATTTAGGGATTCTAATTGTGACCCAACCCTAATTCATGCTTCTATAATCAACTTAGAATGTAAATCATTCAACCAATTCACCATCTATCAATGAAAACTCCAAATAGAAATTAAAGAGACATAATCAAGTTTACATCCAAGTTCAAGGGCTAAGTGCCCAATCCCACAAACAAACTAGCTAAACATGATTAAAACTAAGCTAAACAGGATAAATAAACTAAAAGGGCCAAGACAATAAAAAGAGGGAGAAGATGATCTCATTTAAAGCAAATGTGGAAATCCCCCTTCAATTCTTGAATCTCCCCTTTCCGGCCACCATCGCCGCTGTGCTGCCGCCGTAAGACTACCGCCCATGCGCTGCCGTGCCGCCGTCTCCTCCTCCAAATGATGGTGGCCAAAACCCTTCAATCCTTGAAGGAAATGTAAGCTATGGGTGGTTTTTGTGAAGTGAAAAGAGAGGTCAAAAATTGTGAGGAGGAGATACATATCATCCAAAATTTGGGGTGGAAATGTCATTCTTGCCCTTAATTCTAGTCCACATATTTTTGGATAAGAATTGTCAACTACTTCTTTGTCTTCTAGTGAGACTATTTAAAACTTGTAGGAGAAGCTTGTATTTTTAAATGGACTTGGGCATTTCTTCCACTTTTAGCTCTAAAGGACTAGGGACTAAGAGCTATCCAAAATAATAGAAGATAAGATATTCTAAGTAATAAAATATCAGCTATCTACAATCAATGAAAGTAGGAGCCTGTTTCTCTCCCTTCCCTCTCTAAAGCATGTAATATGCAAGAGTTTATAAAATAAATGCACTCAAATCTAGGTTAAGCCCTTCACCCTACAAGTCGACTCTCCGAACATACTACGGCCTAGTGTGTAAAATATTGGCTCAAAATCGACATTCAAAGCGAAGATGCTAAGATAGTAATAAGAATTCAAGAATGCAAGTAGTCTATTTGTCAAAAAATATGTCCTCTACCAATATTAATCAATTTTTAATCAAGAAGCTCTAACATCAAGAGGTTACAAACGAAAAATTTTAACACAAAATTTAAAATCGTAAGAACAAAAATAAAAGACAACCCAAAAATGAAAAATCACATGGAAAATGCATGAAAATAAAAATTTCATGCCCAAATGAACTTTCTCCCTCCACACTTAAACAATACTACGTCCCCGTGTGTGAATAAGTCTAAGGTACGAAAGCAATAACAAACAAAAAAATCATGCATAAGCAAACAAGGTAAGAGGAAAAAGACTAACCCGGAACAGATTTCTCTCGAAGCCTTGCTCAAGCCTGGATCTCATGGAGCATTGTTCCCTCTTGAGTATCTTATGATAGGCCTCACTTGTTCCTCCTTCATGTTGAAGGTCTCCTTGGCCGTAGGGTCCAAAAGCTCGACAAGCCCTTCATCAAGGACTTGGAGCACTATGAATGGCCCAAGCCAATCATGTGTGAAGTGTGGAGAAGCTGCACAAGTAGGTGGAGTAAGAGCAACATGTAAACCAGGGTAAATGATCATACCTCTACTCGCTAGGGGGTCGTCTCCACAATAACATCATGAAGGGCAATCTTCTTCGGCTTCTCCTCATCTTCTCTCTTCCTCTTCGCGGCAAGTGGTGAAATCCTTGGCTTCCAAGCCAATAGTTCCTCAAAGCGATCCATTCTAATGTGCACCACTTCCATAATCTCAACCTTCTTGGCGATCCTCTTTGCACCTCTTCTTCTTGCAAGCGCCTTCTTGAAAGGCTTAAAAATCTTGAACTTAATTTCTTTCTCTTACACTTGGAGCTTCAAGGTCCCTTGGACTATATCAATAACGCCCTTTCCCGTAGCTAGGAATGGCCTTCCAAGTAAGATAGAGTGCTTGTTGGCTTTGTAGGAGGAGTCTTCAACATCAAGGACTACAAAGTCCACTGGATACACGAACTCTCCTACTCATACCAACACATTTTCAATGAGGTCTCTCACCTCTCTAATGGAGTAATCTTCGAGCTCAACTCTCTTGGTGGTGGCCTTCAACCCGTGCAATCCCAACTCTAGATAAAGTGGATAAGGCATGATATTC
>JAOYMZ010048801.1:0-14257 GCA_025802335.1 Pinguicula primuliflora | reverse complement strand
AATAAAAATTCGCTAACAATTTGGAATAATTCATAGCTATTATTGCAAATTTATAATCACTAACCCTTAATTAAAATCCCAATTTCATAAACCCTAAACCAACTTTCAAACCCTAATTGGAAAAAAGGAAACCCTAATCGATTACCTTACAATTCTTTTACAATTGATGTTGCGGTGGTGATGGGTGGCGGCGGGGGCGACTTCGACGGCATCGGACTTGGCAAGTCCGGGATGTAGCAATGGGACAGCGGCAAAACGGAAGCGACGGAAACGAAAGAATAAATGAGGAAGAAGAAAGGGCTGACCAGAACAATCAAACATCCCAAATTTGGCAAGTCCGGGATCGTGTTAAATATCGACCTTGGGAAGTTCAGGATTTTCTAATTACCGTCATTAGTTGCTTTAATCACGCCCATCGTTGCGAAGACTGGGATTTATAAATCCCGATTTTTGTAAGTCCAGTCCAGGCGAAAATTTCCGACTTTCACAAGTCCGAACTCTATTCTCGGACTTGTCAAGTCCGGGCTGTGACACTTTCAAAAAACTGCGACCATCTTATAACATAAAAAAAAAAATTAACCCTTCCACCTATATGAAGAAAGGGATCAATATAAACTAGTGTAAAGATGCTCAATAAGATTATGATGATCCAAAGGCGGCTCCCGCCCCCAACCCACCTCCGGACCCCCACCCCTGCAGTGCAGTCAAACGTGCAACTCCTTCGCCCCTGTTTCCCCTTTCAATCATTTTATATAAACGTGATCGCACGTATCGCTCCTTCACGCACCGCAAAATCTAAATGGACGTGATGGCTTCGTCTCCGGCGCCGGAGTTCAACTTCGATAGCGCCTCTACGACACCGTACGTCAGCGCGCCCTCCAGCCCACGCCGGTACGGAAACGGGAGCATCTTCTACAGCGCCCCCGCGAGCCCCTCACGCTCTGCCGCAGTCCTGCTGGACCTCAGCCGAGGGGAGCCGGCGCTGTCGGTGGTGCCGTTTGTCTGGGAAGAGAAACCAGGAATTGCGAAAGCCCAGGGGGAGGAAGAAGAGTTGGGGGATCACGATTTCGCATTTGATTTCAGTGGGCAGATGGAGACCAGTTCGTTATCAGCCGATGAGCTTTTCGACGGAGGTAAAATCAAGCCATTGAAGCCGCCGCCGAGGTTTCAGTATGATCAGAACAAGCCTCCCGAAACCCCCAAATCGCCGAGATCGCCGAAGAGAATGATCAAGGAAGCGTTGTTCCCGCGACACCGCCGGAGTAAAGACTCCGAATTCGACCCCTTCGCGGCGGCGCTGGAGATAAACGGCACTCGAACTGTTCGACGAAATGCCGATCAGAGCAGAGGAAGAGACAGAACCAATAACCCATCCACTTCTGTAACCTCCACCCACAAAACCTCAAGATCTCAATCCCCTTTCCGAGTCTCAGACCTGCTATTCCACACAGAACACAATCAAAACACACAGAAAAATCCTCCATCTTCATCATCATTAACATCGTTTCTGTACAAGAAATGGAGCATCAAGGACCTGCTATTGTTCCGGAGTGCATCGGAAGGCCGGGCAACCGATAAAGAACAGATGAAGAAATATACCCTTCTGAGAAAGATAACCCATCAGGAGGATGCCGAGAATTCGAGTTTCAGGTCTTCCGGCAGCGGCGGATCATCTTCCTCCAGCCGGATAAAAACAGGTCCGTCCATCTCAGCCCATGAGCTTCATTACACTATGAACAGGGCTGTTTCAGAGGAGATGAAAAAGAGAACTTTCCTCCCATACAAACAGGGATTGCTTGGGTGCTTGGGATTCCATCCGACTCTTACTGAAATGTCAAGAGGGCTCAGTCACAATGGTTCTTTGTCTAGGGAACCATCAAATATTGATTGATAATAGTCGAATAGTCTCTTGGTTTTGGTTGATATTCTTTCATCCATTTATCTTCTTCTTCAAGATCTTACATAGTTTTCTCTTGGAAATTTGCTCCAGCTGTAATGTGTTCCTATTGTTATGTATGTATATGGAACACGATTCAAGTTGTAAGCTTTACATATTTTTTTTGGGTACGCATGAGGGCATAAAGGGGACTGTCACAAAGTTGAATTTTTTTGGCAAGGCATGTTTTTTTTAGCAAAACTTATGCAAAGACATGTATTTGTTGTATCCAGTGTTCATGTGTCATTACAGGATTAGTGTGGCACGTGGACCGGTTTAACATTTTTGCGTGAATCTACTGACCGATCAATCACGCAGTGCCACGAAACCGTTGCAATAGGATACAGTGAGCCAATTCCATTTGTTGTAACAATATTTATTTGGGCCACCGTTAAGTTTTTCATAAAATTTACATTTGATTTATAATTCGCCATTATTATTATAATGTTTGTTCAAATATATAAAATTTAGTTGTTTGTTTTTAACCTATTTTAGTATATAAAAAATTCTCAAATCTAAATATTTAATTTAATATTATATTTTCATAAGTTGTACTTAATTTAATTGTCAAACTATGCAGTTTGATCTAGTGTTAACGTATGAGTTTGCTGACTCAATGCATTATACTATACCACGTTAGAGAATAGGCTCAAGCTCTACTTTGAGTTTAAGCACATACAACTAAAAAAAGTAAGGGGAGTAATATTTGTACCATATTATTTGACCAATAATAATCACAACCGTAATTAAATAAATACATAAAAATAAATCATAAATATAGTTGTGATTTTTGAAATTATCATAGAATTTAGTAATTTGGTCTCTGTTGTGTTGAAGCAGATACGTATGCCAAACGCAAAACACAAACAGGCGCACATGCACCGGAGTAAAGAACGCCGCCCCCACGGACACCCCACCACCGCCGACATTTTTGAAGTTGCAGAGGTGTAGCCCCTGCAAAATCAAAGTCAATTATCATCATCAACAAGAATGGCGGTGAATTGTCAACAAATGGGAGCTACTGCTGTCCCACACATAACAAACAATAAGTACGGTGGGGGATGGGGGAGGATCCATCCCGACGAAACGGGCCTTCTTTGTATCTCCCAGTCGTTCCATACAATTTGCAATCCAGGAATCTAACCATGCTCACAGATAACATCCATACTCTAGTTACTTGAAGCTTACTGTAGTTAAGAGGTACTTGAAGCTTACTTTAGTTAAGAGGTACTTGAAGCTTACTTTAGTTAAGAGATACTTGAAGCTTACTGTAGTTAAGAGGTACTTGAAGCTTACTGTAGTTAAGAGGTACTTGAAGCTTACTGTAGTTAAGAGGTCCTATGTTAAGTTACATGAGCACTAGTAGTGTGGCCAATTAGGACCTCAAAGCTAACCTCTTACAACAATATTGAGAAGGGTTCCAGAAGTAGTATGCTTAGTGCTTGTAAAGACCGAGCAATGGTTTTTCTCTGCTTTCAACTCGTTTCCTAGCAGCTTCCCTTGCTTTAAGGGCATCTGCTTCTTCTTTGGACATAACTTTAGGCTTCACGTCTGGCCTTTTCCTCTTAACAGCCACCGAGGAAGGGGCACTTTTACCAGATCTCATTGGGTTGAGTGGAGTGGTCACCACACGTCCAGGTGGAGGTCCACTTCCAGATGTTGAAGAACGATTGTCTAATGCTGAAGGTGGATTCACCAAAAGAGGTTTCTTCGGGATTTTTGCTGAAGAAGTCTGAAATGCAGCTATGGCCTCTTCTTGTGTCACCCATTTACCTGTATTATTATACTGGCATGCTCTTAGTATTACGTGTAAAAAAATTATTGCTGGAATAAGTTGCAGGGGAAATCCTTATACCTTGTGCATCCGTATAGTAGAAGCCCGAGTTAGGGTCGTAGTAGTAACCGGTTGTTTGATTGTAAAAGTAGCCTGATGAACTTTCATGCACCCAATCTATCCATCACGAGAAAGATGAATATATAAGTCAGTTAACAAATTCTATTCTATGAACAATACTTGTGCAAAGTTTAAAAAAAAAAAATTTATCACCTCCAGGCATAGTAGAACCATCACCAGGTCCTGGGGCATTAGATTCTCTTGCCTCCCGAAAAACAGCCAAGTCCTTCTCATAGCTGCGCTTGGCTTTCTGATACATGCAGAACAATTGCAATATCATAAAGAGAAAGACACAAAAGAAGTGTAACTATTAATTCATCAGTATCCCCATAAATTCAAGCATCCAGCATATTTTACAAGCCATCAAAAGAACTAGGAATCAGAATTCCAAAAATCCTCCACAAATATATATAATAAATACTTTTATCAACAGACATGATAATGACAAAACGGTATCATAGTAGCTTCTCAAACTTGTAAGTTTGATAAGATAGTGGGTTCCTCTCGAAATAATAAATAAATTTCCGAAGAATGTATGCACTTACAGCTTCTATCTGTTCCAGAACCTGCGCTGTTTTCTTCTGTTCTTTCTCTTTTTTAGCTTTATCTTCCCGCATGGTCTTAAGCCTCTGGGTGACATTATCCTTGTGCTTCTGGCCGAGCTCATGATTTCTAATGCTGGACGGATTGCTGGATATGAAAATTTTACAGGTATCACACCACTTATTGCCTTGACTGACCCAGTACTGGAGAAAGAAATAGATGTAACCTTGTCAGAAACCAAAACAAAGCACAAAAGAAGAAAATATAGAAACGAGAATGATGCATCAAAAAATATTGAGGCGTGCAGCGTGCTGGAATAAGTCATCACTTCATCTACCTCATGTTATAGATGACATATTGAACATAGAGTTGAAGCCTAATATAATTCACCCCAATCCTTTTGACAAGTTTATCAATTCGGATTAATATATAATCAGGTTTCTCGTTCTTCTGATCAGAATCAACACTAATACAGTGAATCCAGCACAACAACTTTGACAATTTTGATTTGAAACTTAAAACAAGAAAAAGGACCAATCCGCTCCATAGGAAAAAAAAATCAATCTACTTCTATCACTGAAATGACCGTCTTTTCTTCCCTTTAACCGCAGCCTTACAGAAATTTCAAGTATTTTAAACGATTGATAGTCACATTACTAATCTCAAATCCAGAACTTCTTAATTGGATTGACGCATAAGATGGGAAAATTTTGGTTCTCATATTAACAACTACCGCAAAGACAAGAAATATTAAGGTACCTCCGTCATTGTTGCACCTAACTTGAATCGACTTCTGGTTACGGGGAAGAAGAAGAAATTGAATTCCCCGAACTTGGGACTAATTGGCGCGGCAAATAGAACTGCAGGGCTTCAAGCACATACGCACCCAAAGAGATCACTCGAGAAACTCAAGAGAAAAGGCAAAGACAAGCGGCAAGTTACCAACGAAATGCCCCAATTGATTTGATTTTGGTCCAATTGCCCACTCTAGGGCAAAATCGATTACCCCCACTACTTTACTACCAATGATCTGGTATGATCTTGACCGTCCAAAGGGATCTAACGGCGAAAAGTATAGGAGAAGGAAACTCGCCTTTAATATTTTCAAAGATGATTTTGACCGTTGATGAATGGGGTGATCCAACAGATAATCGTTGGTATCTCATTGTCTTCCTCGGACGATTTGGTATCTCGCGGATCGGAAAATTTATTTCAAAATAAAAATGTAATTTTGGCAACAGAAGTTTATGCCCAGACCCAGTAGAGCTCTCGCCTGATCGTATCACAAGCAGAAGAAAGGGACTGATCGGCGGCGAGGTATGGCTCCAGAGAAGGCGGTGGCGCGTGCGATATCGCAGCAAGCATTCGATGAAATGGTGCAGGAAAACATTGACGATCTGGCAATGGACCCTGCAGAAGCTCTCGAAGATGCATTGCAAACTCTCACTCTTCAAGGCGTCGATCTATCCGGTATGTGATTCCTATGGATTTTCTCTAGTGATTCTCAGTAGTCTATACCATTTTTTACTGGTTCCAGTTTCATCAGGAATTGTGACTTGCCTTCCTGGGGAAATCAATCCAGTGGTTGATTGTTTGAGAAAATTGAAGGAAGAGAAGGAGATTTCCAGATATTTGGATGAATTGAACGTTTTGTGCAGAAATGGAGGGTCGGGAAATGCAGCCATTGCGGCGAAAAATGGAGCTATAGAGTTGTTAATCTCTATTTGTCTGAAGCTGCGGGAAGAGTGTGATGGGGGGTTGGTTGCTGCACTGAATGCTTTGGCTTCTGTAATTCATGGTATACAACTTGCTGGCAATGTTTTTTGGCATCACAAGAAGCTTAGTTTTGTTGAAAAATTTAGCAAAGTTTTCGTTACACACACTGGCATACGCTTTACTGTGTAGTGTCAAACTCTCGTTCAATCATCCTTTTTTACTGTGACACATTTGAGATGCTGCACAGAAGAAAAGTTCCGGGTATCTAAGTAACTTTGAGGATTCATCTTCCAGTTATTCAATATAGCATATTTGCTTAGACTGTGCTACTTAAGATTCTTCAAAATTTATCTGTACAATTTAATGATAGCTTCCGTCAAATAAATTTCTTTTCTTTTGCATAACTACTTAACTTTTTACTCGAATGCCTCGGTGGGATTAGGGATGTTGCTTGCTGCTTTGTTACTCACAAATGATAAACAATAGAATGTTGTGGCCTTGTTACACTTCATTTCATATATACGCAGTTGGGGGCTAGTTTTTCTTGCTCAAATGATTTCTTATTCGATTTCTCTATTCAGATCTTCAAAGTACAGAAATATTCAGGGTGAATGGTGGCCCCAAGGTTGTGTTTGGTATCTTGAGTAATGAAAAGGAAAATTTGGAAATCTTGGATGGTTGCTTTTCTGTTATAACTGCTGCTGCTACTGGCAACGAAGTTCTGAAGGAGTCGTTCATGGAATTGAAAATTGATGAGTTAATATTTAAGAGTTTGACACGACACACTGGAGGGAGCATTCTGAGCATATATGATGCCATACGAGTCATCTTATCATCTGATGACAATCGTGTTGTTGCCTCGCAGGTAAAATAACCAGAATTTGGTTTCTCAACTAGTTGATCAACCTACCCCTCCTCTTGTATAGCAAATCATAACTGTAAGATCTAGTAAATAAATTCTATAATTTCAGGTGTATGGATATGCTCGACAATTCTCGAAGCTAGGAGTTGCAGAAGTTTTGCTAGACTCGATTCGTGAAGGAATCGGTTCCCCCTATTTAGTATCAGCTAGCATAGCGTTGAAGGCTCTGGCTGTCAATGTAAGTTTTTTCGTAATTACAGATTGAATCATGAATATTCATTCTTAGTGGCCTGTTCCATAATTGTGCTCCCAACCTTAATGAGATCGGACAAGGTTAAACCCCTCTGGAATATTAGGAACTGGAAACTTGTGTATTAATGTTAATTTTCCAATTATTTCTTAGCTATTAAACGTCCTTCTTTTTTTCTCTAAGCCTAGACTGTTTTTTTAAATGTATGACTTTTGATTTTAAGCTAAACGGACAAATGCCATTAATTGGATATTTCTACCTTCTTTGTTTACTTGAACCTTTCAGGACGAGATTTGCAGGTCCATTGCCAATAATGGGGGTATAGATGTCGTCCTTCGTTGTATTGAAGATAGTGGCGTACAGGGAAACGATGCTGTGGCACGAGCTTGCTGCTCTTTGCTGTCTAAGGTGCGAGCTGAAAGTCTTATTTTATGTTCACCTGCAAATCTTTAGACTCTTTATAATTTAATATATTTCTTATACCCTAGATTCTATTAGCTTGCAGGAAGTGATGCGAATAAGAGCACTATAGTTGAAATCGGAGGCATGGATCGGCTCATATCTATGTCAGCAAGATTCTCTAATGACCCTCTGGTGCTTCAAGAGGTAAATATGTATACAGGATGGAATATCTTTAGTAGTTTATCCATTCATGTCCATATTCAGTACAATAAACATCATGATATTAAATGTTTATGGCATCTATGCTACAGAAATATAGCATATCGGTGGTGAACTAATGGATGACAGCCGCGAGCTGCGATTTCTAACATTATGTAATATAACGATGCAAGTGTGGACTTGTGGATGGCTACATTCATTTTTGTTTCTATCCATAGAACACAGTTGGCAACTTGAATGCGTGAAAAGCCCCACGTTAATTTTAGTCATTTGGTGCTTTCTCTTTTGCAGGTCATGTCCATAATATGCACTCTATGTCTAAGGTCCCCAGAGAATGCATCCCGTGCAATAGAATCCGGAGCTGGGGACTTCGCGATTCAAGCAATGCAGAAGTTTCCGGATTCGGATCAACTACAGAAATACTCTTGTTTCATGATCAGAAATCTGGTCGCTAGGAATCCAGAGAACAGGTAAAATATTGTTCAGTTTGCGTCTCGATATCATCTTGTTTATATTAATATCTGCAATGGGTGACGCACTCCATAAATCCTCAGAAAACTTCTCCTTCACAATGGCATTGAGAAACTGATCAGGAGAGCCAAGCAGAGCCACAAGAGCTGCAAAGGTGCAGCCACAGATGCACTGCGGGACCTGGGACTGGACAACTACAACTCCTGAACCAACAAAACCCGTAGTTCTCCCTGGTCTTCCTAGCAGCAAACAGGCGAGTGCAGTAACTAGAAAACGGCATTTTTTTTTGATGAGTTTGAATGTTGTCATACTTGGTCCACTTCAGATGCTTATGTTTGAACACAAAAGTTCGAAAGTTTGTTGTCCAATCCTTGGCTCAGTTCGACGGCGCAATATTCGTCGACAAAATCTGAAACTTCACATGGTCAAAGTCCAAACCCAGTTCCAGAGGAATCTCTGTGCGTCACGTGACGTGTTTGTCCATGCTTGTGCAATCCAAGAATAAAGATCTCTTTTTACTGGTTGGTTAAAACCTGCTAATTCAGGGAAGGCTACTTCTCCTGTTAACTTCATGAAAATGAAGTGAAAAGGGGAAAAGTTCTTTAGTTTATATATTTTTACTTCATGATGACTTTTTAATAAAAAAAATTTGTGTTACACGCTATATCAAGGCAAAAGTGCCTGTGCCCCACAGTCGAATAGACTCTTAGCTCCTTAGCAAACATGTCATATACATATACGAGGCTTAGGGTTTAGCTCCTTACGGTAATTTATATACTATTACAATAAGACGTTAGTTTTAAAGAAGAAAAAAAGGGTAAAAGTGCCCCACTACTTTCTCATAAAAAAATAGAACACATATGACAGAGAGAATAACATGTTTTATTATGGACAGAAACTCAGGACCTGAAAAAAAAGCTCTTGTAAATATATATTCATTGAGTTTTATAAGTTTTGGGGTGCAAAGCGGATGAAATCAAAATCCTTGTTCAAAATTATACTACGTTAAAATGTTAGTATAAAGAATGTTAGTACAATTGTTTGGGTACACATAGCTCGACGTGTGACAAGTTTGATTTAGGATCAATAAATGGTTTGTGTATCCAAACTAATAATTTTAGGACATCTATATACAACATTTTAAACAGTTCAAGAATTCTTGTAAAATTTTGTAAAGAGTCGATTTTCAAAATTGGATACATATTTAAATTTCAGATAATTTATAATTAGTTTTTGGCATTGTTAAAATTCATTTTTTTAGAATATTAGATTTTTCCCGGCAAACTTCCACAATTTATTATTATTATTTTAATTTCTGCAAATTATTTGCAATAACATGTTGGTTTCCTTTCGATATCAAAGCATTTCCTCAAAAACAAGATACTTGTTTTTCGCAAATAACAATTTAAAAAAGGAAAAATGAGAGAGAGAAAACGAAATTATTATGAACTGAAACAGTAAGCTCTCCTTCTCTGTCTACACCTGCTGCCGGCGTCCTCCATGTCGCTCCTCCGACGGATTCGCCGCCGCCGCCTCCGTGGCGACTTCTCCGGACACCCTTTGCTCCACCACCACCCGGGTCGGAGGTGGGTCGACCCTTCCATCAATACAAGCAGCGCATTTGGTCTCCACCCAACCTTCAAAATCGTACTTCCATCGGCCCCTAATTCCCCGACCGGAACAGATACGCCCGATCATCACGGCTAGAGCTCCCAGTACGGCTATCACCGCCAGAACTCCGATGACGGGCCCGACTGACCCGTGGCCCGAATGCGCAGTGTATTCGGACTGTTGCCGCTGTGAAGGGTTGGGGAGCAGCGGAGAAATTGGCATATCCTTGAATCTCTTCAGTATCTATCTCTATCTGTATGTATCTACTTGGCTGAACTCTGGGATTTAAGACTAAGCTTCGGTGTTCTTCTCAGTAAGAAGAAAAAAAGTTGAATGGGAGTGTAATGTACTTCTCCAGAAAGTAAGACAAAAGTGGTTGGCTATTTATGCTGTGTTTTAGTTGCTCTGCAGGAGGTAAGTACTGTAGTACAGGTAAATTTGACTAAGGCAATTAAGTGAGTGTTACTGTTGATGGGTGGGTTTTCAAAGATAGACAGATATTAATTGCCCTTTCCTCACTGGCTTTGATTTGTACATGAATCCTATATATGTTTAAGAAGGAAAACAAACTTTCATATAAGAGGAATGCTGAAGAGTTTGAAAAAAAGTTACATTTTTTTTCCTGATAAATTCATCAGATTCTGAGATTCTATATAACTGAAAAGTCCAAAAGAATTGTGTACTTTGTATTGATATTTGACAGGAAATGGATTGATCTGTGAGAGCATCTTTTCTTCCTTCTCCCCGGCTCACTTCACTAACATGATTGAACTGGGATGCATAGTGGTTTTCCTCTTCCCATGGTGAAGCCCCTGGTTCCATCAGGCATTCTTGGCCCTTTGGCTGTCTGTTTTGTTGACGTTTCGTTGGAAGACGATATGGGGAGGCTGCTTGTACGCTTGGGCTTCACACGGTTTTTTGGCCAACACTTCTTTGATGCACCCGCATTGTCATCAATCTACAGGAATCGTGTTCATTAGATGAAAAACTGTTGAAATCGTTTCGAGTACTGATATTGACTCAATCAAGTTGGAAGTTAACACGACGAAGCCGTGTTTTATTACGGTCGTTAAAACACCCGATATCAAAGTCATTCACCTCAGATGATTCTGCAGAGTTGGGCAAAGAGGCGGACTCCTCTTGTTGCTGGACCATCCCTTCTTCTTCTTCATCTGAGTTGCCATCAAATGATCTTCTGTTCTTCACAGAGGACTTGGACAGCATGTTCATCTTTACAGCATTTGCGTGCAAGTTCTTAGCTTCACTTGAAAGTTGAAACTGAAGCAGAAGATTTTGGTGCTAGAAGTAAATGCAGAAACTTACTGTACCTTAACCATGACCCGAACACGCATCCCTTTTCTCCAGTCCCTGTCATCGTTGAGCTTCTCAGCCTGAAAACGTCCAATTCAGTTAGCTCATTCGCGGGATCAATGAGCAAAATGTGCACTAGAAACATGATTTCAGTTGAGAGAAAGGATATAAGAGGAGAGCCATTTACTGCTTTCTCTGCTGTTTCAACATTGTCATATTCCACCAGAGCATGAAGCTTCACACAATAAAATGAACAACAATGTTGAAGGACTCAGTCAAATAAACAACAACAAAGATGAAAGACAGAGTTAAAACTGACAGAATCCAGAATCCAGAAACCTTGTTACTGATTATTACATCAGTTTTAGAGGAGCGACAAGAATTTGGATCCTGTGGGTGGCATATTCGGATTGATTTCACACTGTACACCGGTATACAGACGGAAGGAAGCTTAACTGTCATCAAACCTGCTTAGAAAAGATGTAAGGTCCCGTTTACTGCAGACTTATGGACCCGAGTTGGATGGTTCAATAATGCTCCAAATCAAATTCTTAGTAAACAGGTTTTGCAGTTTGATTACGGTAGTTACGAACTGCGATAACTACCGTAATCCAATGCTATCACTTGCAGTAAATGGGACCTAAGCGATTGAAGTGAAGTGAGATTCTGACTTTACCTTCCAACCACGTTAAACAGTTTCTCAATCTTCTGGTGGGAGTGATCATCAGGTAGATTCTCAGCGATAACCGTCCGCATCTGCATGGATTACAAGCACAGACTTATCGTACTCGAAATGGGATCAGCTTGGCTAAATTTAAAGGCCACTTAGATGGAACTACTGCACTTATCAAACCTGCAACTCTTCTTTATCTTTCTCTGTGAAGGGCAGCTTTCGTCTGACCTTCTTGCCGTCATTGCTCACGACCTATGTCGAAAAAAAATCCTCAATGCTACATAACATAGCAGACAAGAACATGGGGTAACCATACTAAAAGCTCTAACCAGGTATGGAGAAGACATGAGAGCTTTTGCCACCATCTGATTAGTCGCATTGAGGGACTTGAGTTTCTTAGTTGTTGTGATGAAATTTATTGGAACTGATAAAGGACACAGTGGAAATGGAAACATATCAGCACAAGAAGATAATATTCTTCCCAATAGAAAAATGGATTCGGCCGTGCTTACCAAAGCCCTCCGGATCCTTGCTCACTTGTTTAGCCAATGATTCATTGGCCAGCAAGCTCAGATCACTGAAAATATACTCTACCTGGGCCAAATCCATATGTTTACATTATCAGTACTACTCATTTAAGTGGGTGCTACATCAGCACCGAAAAATGATATAACACACCACACTACTTTTGCATCACTAGTCAGCACTCATGTTGGCGAAAATCTACAGGTTTGGAATGTTACGTACTGGACAACATTTTTAGGTGCCGAATTCTAATAATATCCGTCTAATGTTGATCTGATGACGAGGATTAGATCACTTAAGTTAAATTTGTGTTTAGATCTTGGCCGTCTTCAATAACTAAAAAATGTTGTCCTGTACATACCTTCTCACACCACAAAATTTCGTTGGGAAATCAAGTCTCACATTTCATCAAACACTCCATTTCATCCAAATGAATTAGCGGTGCAGATGTGGTGTTAAAAAGTAGTAATAAGCAAGCATTCTTGATTAGAACATGGCAACCAAATCAAGCCCAAAATCTGGAATTGCACAACATAACAGCACAGAGCATCCAGGAACTAAAGAGCCCCAACCTGTTTGATGATCCTCTGTTTCATCTCATCGGAGATGGCATTTTCCTTAGCGTAATGGTTCTGTTGGGTGCTGTGTGCGGCGGCGGACGGCGACGGGATGGGTGATTCTGGATCGGCGACATAAATCCAATCGCCGCTGGTCCCATCAGCGTACTGGCAAAATGGGTAGAAGTATCCGGGCGTGGGCACCTGAACCGGACTATGCGACCGTGGTACAAATGCCGGCGCGGCGGCGTTGAATTTGAACGTCCATTTTGCTTCATTTTCCTTTGTGTTCTCCGATGATTGGCCCCTTTCCTTTGTGGCCTGCGCCATTGCTTAGCCAAATGAAGAGTTCTCTTCGGAGATGGCGGTTGGGAATCCCAGCCCAGTTGGTTTGGCAGTGAAAGGAATAAATTGGTGCAAATTTTGTTGTTTTCTCCTGAATGGTAGCAACTGTACAATGAAGAAGATGCAACTACAATTTTCCGCAGTTCTTACACGTATACATGCCGACGGTGGCTTTGACCGAACCCCGCTCTGACACGTGTACCATAAATGTTGTAAAAATTCGACCGTTTGATAATAATGTCAATATATGGACAACTTGGGAGTACAACTTTTTTTTTATAAATTCTGGGAATACGATCACATGAAAATTCTTGCATGAGTAAAGAACTTAGGACCCAAAAAAATGTATCTAATTGTTACAAAAATTGGTTCGGAAAATACTACACGGCACAACAGGAAAACAATGCATGACTGCGCGCTTGTATCACAGTGTGGTAGGTCCCAGATGTGACAGTGTGGGACCCACCACACTGTGCTTGTGTGTAGGCTTGCAGTCGTGTAGACTGTTTTGTCGTACCCCATATAAGTGCTCAATTGGTTCACACCCAGTGACGGACCTATATGGGTGTTTGGGGGGGCCCACAGCCCCAAAAGAAAAAAATTAATTTTTATGAAAAAAGTTTAGATGGGGCATTGAACTTTGGCCCAAGCACCCCAAACCCCAACCAATTTGTAAGTACAATTTGTAAGTGAGGGTTGTGCCTATGGTTGCTTGACGGCAGCAACTTCATTTTGTCCCTTATTTTAGTGCCATATTTTCCAAAACCAAGTTGTGGATTGTCCGGTTTGCAATTGCAACCCCTACTACATCTGCCTTTACTATATTAACTATATTTCGACTGGTTGAAGATTGAAAACATAGACACCCAACAGGATTGAAATCGCAGACGAAAGAGAATTGGGTATCACTCTGCATATTGATTTTGTTGGCTGCTAATTTCT
>JAOYMZ010048800.1:0-30421 GCA_025802335.1 Pinguicula primuliflora | reverse complement strand
TCTAACCGTAATATGACGTCTCCAACTCGTCCTATCAGAGGTCATGTCCTCGGAGAGGTTTAATCCTACTAAATCTAGCCAGATCTGCTCATCCCATGGACTACAATAAATCATCTTAAACTTAAGGTTTTAATGAGGATAACCCATCTTCCTAATTAAATTAGCCTACACCTGCGCACCTGCGCACACAAGACTCGATCCCAGAGATAGGCGGATTTGGTTGTGAAAGGGGACAATTAGATTGTCAGGGTGCATTGCACGGATAGTTTTTCACCTGTTGCCAAACACACTACCGTCAGATTGTTGCTGGCAGTAGCTATAAACAATGCTTCCTTACATGGTAAATTAGATGGAGAATTGTAAATGACTATACCTCCTTGCTACCTGGAAGATGACAAGGGATTTATTTGCAAGCTTGATAAAGCTATCTATGACCTGAAGCAGGCATCTCGTCAGTGGAACAAGGAGTTTACAGCCAGCTTGTTGCACTATGGTTTTGAGCAAGCGAAATAGGATCATTGCCTGTTCATTTTGAAGCAAAATGATTCCTTCATGGCTCTTCTTGTGTATGTTGACGATGTATTAGTCACTGAAAATTCTGAAGCTGAGGCAAATCGAGTGAAAGACTTCCTTGATTCCTTTTTCAGTATAAAAAGATTTTTGTGCAACAAACTACTATCTTGGGGTGGAGCAGATTTCCTCATCTACAGGGCAGTATATAACTCAACGCAAATATGTGTTTGAAATTGTTGCTGATACAAGTTTACTGGATGCAAAGATCACAACCACACCAATGGCACCCGAACTTAAACTCAGTGCAGATGATTCTGGCCCCCTTTTTGCAAGACAAGGATACTCTAAAGAGCTTCCAACACCACAATGTCAGGCCTTGGAGACTAGTTATCGGGAAACCAGCGAGATGCACTTGGATTACTATTCAAGGAGTGCCACTCCAGTTTTGGGATGAAAAACTCTTCATTACAATTGCAGGCCGTCTTGGACAATTGATCCAAATAGACCCTCTAACAAGTGCTCGGAAAGATATGACACAGGGTAGGCTACAGCTTTTTACCACCTCTACCGGATGGATCTTCAAAACCATGGTTATGGTGACTGAAATAACCTCATTCATGGTCACCATCAGAGAGGAAGGCAGGGAGTCTCCAGCCATCAGGACACAATTTTGGCCATCCCTGGACGAAGCAACAAAGGACAAACAAAAGAGGGAACGCAAAGCAGCTTCCCCTGAGTCATCAGCCGACAACAGGCTCAGCCACAGCTCAGAAATTGATATAGATTCGAGCCCGAAGGATGCTTGCACTTTCCGGGAAATGGAAAATAGAGGGATTAACCTCTATTTAACAGAAATTCTAGCCATAGACCGTCTGATACCTTCCAGACAGGGACTCATCGTAGACCAGGGGGCTGCAGAAACAGATAAACCTGGACTCATAGCAGACCTTGGGACTGCATAATCAGATAGACAGGGACCATGGCAGCTCTTGGTACTGGAGAGTCAGCTAGACAAGAACAGGTCACAATGGATAATCGAGAAACCGAACTGCTGGAACAACCATCTGAAGTAATCAATATTTACAGGCCGTTGGAGATGCTAGCTTCAGCTGGAACTGAATTGGAAACCTTAACTGATGCAGGGGAGGAGTTTTAGGATAAGGAGAAAAAACTGCAGCATCTCGAAGATGGACAGAATGAGGAGGAAAGAAGGCTCCACCCTACGGATGAACAGAATTTTGAGAAAAAACTGCAGCATCTCGAAGAACAACAAAGAAGGGAAGCTGTCGTCCACATTTCAGCAAGTAAGGAAATTTCGGCTAGTTCACATAAAATTCGGAGTTGGGCGGATAGAGTTGAGGCAGGGTCCGAGAAAGACTTAGATTTCTACACACGACATACCACAGAGGAATCGGAATCAGCAGCTGCCCAAAACGCAGACGAGAACATCCAAAACTTCGCAGTCATCCAGCATCAAGGCCTGCTACCCAAATCTGTCCAGCTCGATCCCCTGGCTGTCCCCTTCTCTCCGCAGACGAAATAAATTGGCAACACACATGCCACCATGCAATATATGTTGGACTTCTCAGACGAAACTCTGTATAAAGTTCCCATCACGAAAAACGGCATGAGTTTCGTCGAGGCATGACCGCAGATAGAGGCTTGATCAGTTCTGCCCCTGAAGGAGGCTTCTCCCTCAGTGACAATGAGGCACTGGATGTAGGAGAGCTCCCTGCATGGTATGAAGAACCTGAGCAACATATCCCAGTGTCGCTGAAAAAGTCGAAGAAGAAGAAAAAGAAAAAGGGCCAAGAACAAACTCCCAACCCGCGGTGCAGCCTGTGCATTCACGGAATACCTTTGTCTTCGTAGTGACACTGTCTCCAGTTGTGATTATATTTTCATAACTATGCTCACTTTTGGGGCTAGTTTGTACAATCGCTCTTGCTACCAATAAAACATAAATTTCAAAAAAAAGGGTTGTATAGAAGTAGTGGGCCATTGAAACTAGCCGGCCCAGTAATGGGCGCCCTAAATGCTAGAACAGAAAGTGGGAATCTTCCCCTTCAATTAGTTGTGCATTCATGCCCTAGTCATCTTCCACCATTTGGCAGCTATCAATTGTTCTAGGTAGTTAAGGTAGTTGTTGTTTTTATTGAGTTGGTTGCATAAGCCATCTCATTCTTTCCGTTCTGTCCCATAGTTAGTGAGCAAGCCCTTTTTTCCTACTGTTCTAAATTCACCTCAATCTATCTTTACAACATTTTATAGGCTGAAAAGTCTTACTCTAAGTTCTAGAGCCTTCTACAATGATCAATTTTCAGTGCTTACAGAACGCCTCACCAACATGTTTAAATATGGGTGATGTTTTATTCGCCATTTTTACATTGTTTTGTTTGCTACGACATTCAACATTCATCTTTAATCGAAGAAAATTAGTGAATTGATTTGTATGCTGCAGGAGGCTGGAGCAATAAACAAGATACTTAGTGCTAGTTAAGGATTAATTAGGGGAAGATTTGACCAAATCTTCCCCTCCTTAACTCCCGGGATTATGATTCCCATAATCTTGGGATTGCAATATGGAAAATGCATAAACCCTTGGATAAGAAAGATTCTATATATTGTAAATGTACTGTACAAAGAAGTAAGAAAAGAAGAAGAAGAAATTTTTCTCTCCCGTGGATGTAGGTAGATCCGAACCATGTAATTCTTGTGTTCTTGTGTGTATATGTGTTAATTCACGTGTCTTCATGGTATCAGAGCAGGGGGCGAGTCCCGTTATCGTCATCTACCATTGAGAAGCAGTGTGTGAAGGTGTAATGGCTGAAAAAGCAGTCGCTCTACCATAGGTAGCGAAGGTCCTCGACGAGCAACTCACGACGATCCTGCAAGACAAAAACAATCAGTTAGTTCCAAAAGAAATTGGGATAAAGAGTAGCAGTCAAGGGGATGTGAAACTTGCTGAAGTTCAGGATAACCAAAATTATTCCATATGGCGACGGCACATGGAAATCGCCATTGACAGACAGGGACGGATAGAGCATATCACAGGAGAACCGGAACCACCCAAGGAGGGGGAACCAAGGTATTAATCTGGTGGGAGAAAGATTTGCAAGTCTAAGATTGGATCACCAGCAATATGGGATGGGGCCTTGGGCGACAATATTTGAACTTTCCAAATACTCGTGAATTGTGGAAGGGACTTGCCAAAACCTTTCTCTTCGGGAAGGATAACCTGCAAATCTATGATCTCACTATAAAAGCAGACAGTTTATCCCAAGGTCAGTCAACAATTGAGGATTATTATAGCCTGAGCAAAAATCTTTGGATGGAAGTCGACAAGAGATGTCCCAATCCAATGAAAGATCCTGAGGATATCATAGTGTATAATTAGTTGCAGGAAAAGCATCGATTATTAAAGTTCTTTCATGGCCTAGATGGCGTATTCGGAGCAATAATCAGAGATATACTGAAGGAGAAGGAGTTACCGGATGTTGACAGTGCGTATGCAACGATCCAGCAGGAAGCAGCTCGCCAGAATATTCTCGTACCTGTGGGTCAGAATGGCAGACCAGGTCAAAACCCTATGGGATCTGGGTCGGGCCTCATCATCCACCGTGGGTCGGGCTCGAGGCACGAGTCAGAGATTGGAACATCTGACCCAACTCCACAGATTACAAATGGGTCGGATTGCAGCATAGGAGAAGCCCACTATTGGGCTAGGAACGGAGGAGCAGCCGGAACGGAGGGGCAGCCGGAACTGGATGTGGCCAGCCGGAACTGGACATGGCCAATATCGGCCTAGACCCGAAACACTGCACCATCATCCTCCGCCGACCACCATGTCGTGCCAAGCACCACTGTAGAATGCTCCACAGTACCCGAATTGCTAGTCAAAAACAGAACGAGGGAACTTTTCGTCATCATACCGGCCTTGCGAGACTCGATATTGTGATAACTGCGAAATACATGGCCACATCCGCAGGGACTGCCAGTGAGCTGGGCCACAGAGGGGCAGAGGGCATCGAATCGTCATCGGCAACTGGAACCATAGGGGAACTATTGCCATCGGCAAAAGTGTAGAAGAAGAAACCAAATCTGACGAATTCGCAGCAATTTGGACGGGAAGGCAAAAAATTGCCCCACCACACCGCGAATTGGGAGTCTAGGAGGACAAAGGAGTACGAACCAAGAGAGAAGGATCTAGAACCACATTTATGAAAGGCAGAAACGGTGAGACACATTTCTACCCATCACAATTAGATATTATCTGTCGTGTGGGCCGAGTGAACAGGTATTGAAGGAGGGGTCAGATAGATATAATCGGTCATGTGGGCCGAATGTACAGGGCTTTAAGGATAAGCCCAATATGCGGAAATTAAAAGGGGTGCCAACATCATGTTATGGGCCTGGGGACAGTGGGCTACTGAATGGGCCCAAATATTTTAAAGGGGGTGTTTTGGGGTGTTTGACGATGATATTTCTTATGCCTTAATTAAATATGGTGCTAATAAATCTCGTAAATGGATTTTTGATTGCGGTGTTACTGATACAATGACTTATGATGCTTCGGATCTAATGAGTGCACAGGATCCTCGGAAGAATATTATTCAAACAGCTAATGGCGAGTCCTTGCAAGTCAAAGGGGTAGGATCTATTGCAATTACTCCATCATTGAAACTATCTAACTGTTTATTTGTGCCTTCTCTCTCGCATAAATTACTTTCGATCAGCCATGTGACGAAGGAGTTAAACTGGATAGTACTGATGTATCCATCTTTCTGTGTGTTACAGGATATTCGGATGAGGAAGATCATTGGGCGTGGTACTGAAAAGGCGGGGCTATATTATAATGATGAAGTTAGAGCTCAGGGACAGGCCTTTACTATGAGAGCTACGGATCGTGTTGGGTGGCTCTAGCATCGTCGACTAGGTCATTCCTCTGATGGATACCTTAAAACTTTGATTCCTCGATTATCATGTTTTCCTATTCATTGTGGCTCATGTGCTCTTGCTAAGACCCATCGTGCTTCGTTTTCTCCAAGTTTGTCTCGTTCTGAAGTACTTTTTGAATTAATTCATGCTGATGTATGGGATCCATCTCCGGTGGTTGGTGGAAATGGTCTGCGTTATTTCTTGCTTTTAATTGATGATTGTACCTAGATGTGTTGGGTATATTTTTTGAAAAATAAATCGGACGTTTTTCGAAAAATTCACTCAATTCTTCCGCATGATTCACACTCAATTTGGGGGGTTGATGAAAGTTTTTCGAATTGATAATGAGGGGGGTGGAGTTGTTAACTCCTCCATGTCTCAATTTTTCTCTGAAAAGGGTCTCCTCCATCAAACTACTTGTTCTTATACTCCGGAACAGAATGGGATGACTGAAAGGAAAAATTGGATTCTATTGGAAATCACGAGAGCTCTTATGTTTGAGTCTCATGTGCCTACGGATTTTTGGCCCGAAGTAGTGGCCACATCGACCTATCTTGTAAATCGCCTTCCCACAAAGGTGTTAAAACTAAAAAAACCCTTGCAAGCTCTTTCCTCATTCTTTCGTGTGCCATCGTATCTCACTGTATTACCCCGGGTGTTTGGGTGTTCCATTTTTGTTCATGTTCCAAAAGTGCATCAAATAAATTTGAAGCTTGTACTATTAAGTGTGTCTTTGTGGGCTATGGGATTTACCTGAAGGGATACAGATATTTTGATCCGGTTTCATGACAAGTCTACACTCCACTCCACTATGATTTCGTGGAAATAGAGTTCTATTATCTGTCAACCCAATCTCAGAGTCAGGGAGAGAGAGGGAGATGTGACTAACTCGATTGGATTTCTTATGCTCCACTACATATTCCAGCTCAGGACACACAGCCCCCACCTACTCAGTCTACTTCCCAGGATGAATCTCACTCTCCAGATATCGAGGTAATTATTCCTGATTCTGTTGTTATTACTGACTCTCATTCTCCAGATGTGTCTATGACTTTTGTGCAGCCTACAGATGACACTCCTACGACTCTTGTGCAGCCTACACATATCCTCCCACCATGGAGCACGCGGGGTATTACGGCAAAGAGGTTTTCTCCAGATCATATTCCTGACTCACAGAGGTATCCGGTGGCTAATCTATTCAGGGGGAGAGAATCAATATCAGCTAAGGCATTCGTGACATCTCTATATCACGAGGACAATCCGAGGAATACTGACGAGGCACTCTTGAGACCTAAATGGCAGAATGTGATGAAAACTGAGATGGATGCTTTAAGAGAAAGAAAAACGTGGGACAAGGTGAAATTACCAGATGGGAAGAAATCGGTAGGGTGCAAGTGGGTCTATACTATAAAAAAGAAGGCGGATGGGTCTATCGAGAGGTACAAGGCGAGGTTGGTGGCAAAGGGATATATCCAGACATACGGTGTGGATTATTCTGAGACTTTCTCTCCTGTGTCCAAGATTGATAATATCCGAGTTCTCTTCTCTATAGCAGCTAATCGGGATTGGCCACTATATCAGCTAGACGTGAAGAATGCCTTTCTTCATGGTGACTTGGAAGAAGAGGTGTACATGGAGAGACCACCTGGGTTCTCACATTCGTCCTGGAGAAGTGTGTAAATTGAAGCAGGCATTATATGGATTAAAGCAGTCTCCACGTCCTTGGTTTTGGAGATTCACATTAGTGATGAAGAAGCTGTGATATGTACAAAGTAACTCAGATCATACCCTCTTTACAAAAAGGAGGAATGGGAAGATGACATGCTTAGTGTTTTACGTGGACGACATGATTATTTCAGGGGATGACGAGGTGAGATTGATGCTTTGAAGAAGAACTTGTTCACAGAATTTGAAATGAATAATTTGTGTATGTTGAAGTATTTTTTTGGTATAGAGGTCATGAGATCCAAGTTCGGGATTCACATTTCTCAGAGAAAGTACATACTTGATCTACTAGCTGAGACAGGGTTATTGGACAGTAAATTGGTAGACACTCCTATGTTACCGAATCATGGTCTGAGGATGGTAGATGGTGCCTCAGAAGCCAACCGTGGAGGATACCAACACCTAGTAGGGAAACTGATCTATCTTTCCCGTATTTCATATGTAGTTGCTGTGGTGAGTCAATTTATGCATAAACCACAAAAGGATCATCTTGATGCAGCATTGAGGATTGTGAGGTACTTGAAGGGTACAGTAGACACTGTGTTGATGTTTTGTCGAAATGGTCATTTACGAATGGAAGCTTATACTGATGCTGATTGGGCTGGGAGTCCGGTTGATCGAAAATCAACCTTTGGATATCTTATGTTCATTGGTGGGAATTTGGTGGCATGGCGGAGAAAGGAACAGAAGGTGGTTGCTTTATCTAGTGCAGAGGCAGAGTTTAGAGGGATAGCCCGTTGGGTGACAGAGATCTTGTGGTTGAGGGCACTAATGAGAGAACTAGGCTTTATGACAAATTCACCTTGTCCCTGGGATGTGACAATAAAGCCGCAGTGCAGATATCAGAGAATTCGGTTCAGCACGATCGAACCAAACACATTGAGATAGACCGACACTTTTTTAAGGAGAAGGTTGAGAATGGGGTCATCACCTTACCCTATGTGAAGTCTGAAGACCAGCTGGCTGATGTATTGACGAAAGCTGTAGCTAGACGAGTTTTCCATGAGACTATGTACAAGTTGGGTATTGGACATCCCAATACTCAACTTGAGGGGGAGTGTTAGTTAAGGATTAATTAGGGGAAGATTTGACCAAATCTTCCCCGCCTTAACTCGCGGGATTATGATTCCCATAATCTCGGGACTGCAATATGGAAAATGCGTAAAACCTTGGAGAAGAAAGATTCTATATATTCTAAATACACTGTACAAAGAAGTAAGAAAAAAGAAGAAATTTTTCTCTCCCGTGAATGTAGGCATAGCCGAACCACATAATTCTTGTGTTCTTGTGTGTGTATGTGTTAATTCACGTGTCTTCATTTAGGAGATATTTAGAGTATCTGTTACCATTTATGAAATAGACGTTGCAGAAGAAAAGTCTGGAGCAAGCGCTCACAGCTTTAAACCAGGCTGCACGTACGGTTTATGTGGCATATATGATATGTGACGGCTTCGTACCCCTCAGTTTTTTGCCATCAGTTTTTCCCTCAACTCTCCATATATATATAGGATTGCCCGTTGACGGAATTGGGAACATCGTTAGAAATCATATACATAGAAGATCATATGTTTAAGTTTTGGTGATGTTCCGACGACTTTATCACCGTTTAATGGGGTTTCATATTTCCCCCTTGGGTTAAGTTGTCCTAAATTGGGTTTTAGAAAAATCCGGCGACGAAGTCGCCGAAACCGGAACTAAACATGAACATATGATCTTCTATGTATAAGGTTTCAAAAATGTGCCCAATTTCATCAACGGACAATTCTATATATATATATGGAGAGTTGAGGACAAAAAACTGAGGGGTACGGAGCCGTCCCGAATATGATATATCATTTTGTAGTTAATTCTTGTTCTTTCCTTCTCTCTATGTTACACTCACTATGAAGTTCTAACAATGAGTTACTTATTCCAGGTGTTGCTTACGAAGTAGATGGCAAGATAGATTTTGTACCCAGTTTTTAACATTGCTGATATTTTTGAACAAACTTCTAGGACATTGCTCATCATTATGAACTTTGCTGAATGCCAATTTTTTTTTTGGGTAAGTAAGAGATTTTCATTGCAAAAAAAAATATGTACATGGTTTCCGGTATTCTAAACAAAATCTCCGCGGACTACTTATAAATTACAATCATGGCACACTTTGTTGTGACGGAGAAAACGATATACTTGGCTGACTTAGTGTTGAAGCCGCCGGCTCCATATGTCGGGCTGTAATCCATGACCAGAAAGTGGTTTTTATTATTTCTACCACATTTTCCATTCCTTCTTTATCGAACGAACCACATGGTTGCCTGCCATACGGATTTTGCAATTTGCTTCCAGACAGTGCTTGCTTTCTATGCTAAAATCCTTTACACACAACGATATGTTTCTCCTTTGCAGGCGATGATATTTTTCTCTTTTGCCAACTTTTTTTTTTTTTGATAAGTAAGAGATTTTCATTCCACCCAAAAACAGATATTTACAAGTACAAGAACTCTTTTACTGCGCTATACAAATTACATGACAGTAATCAAAATATTCAGAGTTTCTATTGGCATCCTTAGTCAATCTGTAAGACTCATTTGCAGTTGTGTGCGACCATAAGCTGAGAGCCAAGACCAGACATCTAGCTGTAAACTTTCCAGTATTTCATATTGACTTTCACCATCAAAACGAACCGCGTTTCTTTCGCACCATATTCTCCAAACAGTTGTCATCCATATTGCCATCCATATTTCTTTGCTCCTCTTCCCTCTCACCTGCTTAAGATGATCAGCAAGGTGTTGCCTTGGATTTTGATATACAGTCATTGGAGAACTAAGCCATGTAGACACTGCCTGCCAGATATCAGTCACATAATAAGTGTGACACTGTTTCATTTTGCCAACTTCTTTTGTTGAACTTGAAATCAATAGTATGGATGATAAACATTGACTTAATATTAGGGATGACAAAAAAACGACTCGTCCTGGTGGGGCACAGAGCAAGGTAGACACGCCCCGCCATCTGGGCTGGTCCGGGCCCGAGTCTGAAGTTCAGGACCCGTCCTGAACCCGTGACATTATTTATACTTTATTTATTTTTTATGTTTTAACTAAATAAATTATAGTATTTTTCTGCTCCAGAATACAATGGTCCAAAATAAAGTGTTATCCTCCATTATATTAATCTGATCGGATGGCTCACATCAAAAAAACAGAATTCATTGCATACAAAACAATCTTTGCTCCGCTTCACCTAATGGATGTCGTCTGAACAATGTTTTCGGAAAGCACCAACACAAATGAATTGGTAAATGGCGATGAAGATAAAAGAACCAAATGCTGAAAAGAATGAAACAAACCCACCCAATCTCCAGAATTCATTGAGGAATAAATCTCAAGACAAACTTAACTATAATACTTGTAAAGAATCATTTAACAAGTGAGAGAAGGTGTTACGCCACTGGTAGGAGGCGCCGACGCCAGTATATGGGCGGGTGGGAATTGCGGCAGATTTGCGGAAATAATTGGGTAGGATAGGAGGGGAGCAAAAGAACCATGAGAGTGATGAGAGCAGTAGTCGACTGCATTGATGAGATCTGTGACTGTGAGGGAGCAAAAGAGCCAAGAGAAGATAGAGAATTTGAGAGAGCTGCGTTAAACTAATGGAAGCTGCAGATATTTAGAAGGGTTTCTGAGAACCCGGCGAAGCGGCGGACAGTGAATCGAGCGCGAGAGCAGAAGCAGAGGGATGAAAAAAAAGAGAGTTTTGAAAACCAGGCAAAGCGAGAGACTTAATGTCAATCAAGTCGAAACGTTACCGTTTCAACTAACCGCATAGTATGCGGTGACTATGTTACCGCATACCCCCATCCCCTCTAAACGACATCTATTGTCCTTATTTTCTGACAATAATTCTGTTTTTTTATCTGAGCCGTCGAAAGACTCAGATTAATATTCTGGAAGATAATATTTCACCCTGCAACATTGTGTTCTGGAGTAGAAAAAAACTCATAAATTATGATGGGTGATGACTCTTTATATGGATGAAGCATCAAGCAAATTTTTGTCCACAAGCAGTGTGAACAGTTGGAGCCAAAAAAAATTTCATGACCTTTCCACGTCGGGAAATTCTATACGGGACAAAAATCTGCCAAGAAAAACACACCATCTCATTGAAATTTGATCGGATAAATGGGCATTCTTTAAAAATTTTCACGATTAACTTGCGTTAGTCTTGGCACGATCTCAGATGTAATTGTACAAGCAGCAACAAAAGAAGCCCAAAAAAACATACAAAATAGCTAGGTACACATACTTTTCATACACTTAATTATGTGTATGTGAAGCACTTCTATAGTGGACCACGTTTTGTGTTTCTTAGTGGAGCACGTTTCGTGTAGTGTTTCTTATGATTAATAATTAAAATATAAATTACTTATAATTAATAATAAAAATATTAATAGATATTTTAAAATATAATTTATATTTTTCATTATTTTTTAATACGATTTAGCACTTAAGATTTATAGAGTAAGATTTTAGTTTTTCGACGGCAAATTCGTTGTAATATTAATCACCACTTTTAAATATGGTTTAACATTTAGGGTTTATAGATTAGGGTTATAGTTTTTTGGCAGCGAAGCCGTCGTAATATTAATCACCACTTTTAAATACGATTTAGCATTTAGGGTTTATAAAATAGAGTTTTAATTTTTGGGCGACGAAGCTGTCGTAATATTAATCGCCATTTTTAAATACAAATTAGCATTTAGGGTTTATAGAGTATGGTTTTAGTTTTCCAGCGACACCACTTTTAAATACAGCTTAGCATTTATGATTTATATAGTAAAATTTTAATTTTTTGACGGCGAAACCGTCGTAATATTAATCACCACTTTTAAATACGGTTTAGCATTTATGGTTTATAGAGTAGGGTTTTAATTATTCGACGGCGAAGTTGCCATAATTTATTACACAAAACAACACCAATTTTTTAAATGACCCAATATTAATTACACAATAAGCATTTTTTCTTATAACCCAATTTTACGCCTAATTTGTCAATTAACTAATAAAAATGCAAAACACTTTTCTTGTACACAATAAAAACTTTAAGCAAATAACACCATAAGCGTTTTTTCACTTCTAAAAACGCTACACGCTTTCTAATGTACACATAATTATGTGCAAGTTGTTTATGTGTATGTGCAAGTTAAAATGCAGTAAAGCCCTCCTGTAGAAGATGCGATGCTGTGCGAGAAGGTTTAATTGTGACTTGAGAAGGTTTAATTGTGAGGACAACTTGTGGGTTTTGATCGGCGTGGCCTTTTTATTTCAGTATGGAGATGGATGGAGTAAAAAGTGTGAATTTTGGAAACAACGTGGATTGGGTCCGGTAAGATTTCGAATTTGATTTTGAGTTGGATTGGTACCGATATCAACATCAAATCAAATGTAGTAAATAATTTTTCAAATTTAATTTTAATTGAGTGAGTTATGGTTTCACATTTTACTTTGGAGTGGATTTAGATTAATTGAACAGTTAAATAATGGTTAACCCTTCACGCTGTATACATTCCATAACAAAGTGTTCGCAAATCAAACACAAGTAGACATGATTTTCCCAAAAAAAACATTTCACAGTGTTAGTTCGCTCAGGTAATAAAAGGATACAAATTGTGCGTGTACAAACCACCTCACATAATCAATGAATTGTCGGAATGCTCATCCCTAATGCAGCGGTTGAATCAGTGCTCCAAGGTTTTATAGCTTCTTCCCCTCTTGTTCTCTAAAAGCTATTGAGGCTCGTGCCTTTTTCAGTTGCCCTCATATCATTGCAAAATTGTTCCAAGTTATGACCAATAATAACTATAAGAATGGCGTTTGGCAGATCTTTCCCGAGATATACACAGTAAAGAACATTCTCTTAGATTACCGCGGGAGTACGCAGTGAAGTTTGAAATTAAATAAATAAATCCTGCAGGAGTAACATTTGTATCTACTGTGCAACAATGAATTTGAGGAGGTTCATTGGTTTGAATAGGGTGGTCTTATGCAGCAGGGCAGCTCCCAAAATCAGATTTTTCGACGTGTTCATCGATGTAGAAGGGTTGCAGATTGAGTCAGAGGAAATCAGAGAAAAGCCCAAAATTTTTAGCTACTCGGAGCTCTACATCAGCTCTAATGGCTTCAGTGAAAAGGAAGTGCTTGGAAGCGGCAGCTTCAGCAGAGTTTACATAGCAATTCATTCGTCGAAATTCATTAACACAAAATCTAGGGTTCTGTCATTCTTCAAATCGCCATTGAGTAATTTTGGTTTTTGAGAGTTAAATTTTGTATATATAGTAGGTGGGTTGGTAATTAGGGTTTAGGGTATTTTCGTCTATTAATATTTCAGCCAATTCTACCCAAATCAATCCACCGACATTTGGAGAGTTAGTATCCTCGATAACGCTCTAAATCAAAATCTAAGTAAACAAGTTTGGCCGTTAAAAATGGTGGTAACGCTCGTAATCAAACGCTATCACATGCAGTAAACGGACCCTTAATGAAAATGGCAGTTCTGCTTTGACCACAATCTGCTTTGGTGTTTCAGTATAACACTTGTATGGCATTGTGTATAATTTGTTCTAAAATTAAGCAACATAAATAGAATTAAACAAACTAAAGGTGTTGACAACCAATGCAATTTGGTCCATTAGTAATTAGGTAAACTCCGAACTAATAAGTTTCAAATTCAAGTCTTAGCACGGACGTTTGGCCAGGCCTAATCCAATCGAGTTTTTGAGTCACGTGCAGGTCCCCTAAATTAGTTGGGGGTGCAATCTATTGGATAATGAGGGAGAATAAGACTATGAGAGTATTCTTTTCATTTACCCAACTAAAAAAAACTAAAAGTATTAACACTTGGCAATGGCACTAACTTAATTGACACTATTTCATTGGTGTTGTGGGTGGAAACTATCCACAATATTCCTAGATCTCTCCCTCCATTACTGAGAGGTAACAAGTTGCAGGGTTTCATCAATGGAGAAAGGTTGTTGTGTCCTCAAGTTTTGATGTTTTTTTCATGCATAAACAGTAAGTAAATGGGGAGGACAAATAAAAACCAGCAAACTAGTAGTAAACAATAATAAGGAAAATGTAAATAAGAATCAATGATATAAAGATACTTCTATTGATCTTTCATCAACGAGATATAACCTTAGAAGCACTAGGGTGATAGGTGCTTCTAACACGATCTTCATTTCATATCTTCAAAGATCTCATCAGTTGTGCGACCTCCTCCTCCTCCTCCGAAAGCCCAAATATTCTGAGGTATCTATCCATTGAGCCTACAGCGATATATTTTGCATCGTTGCCAAACTTCAGGCATGTAATTTTTCTGGTGCCAGATAAATCTGGGAATATGTTGATGCAATTCCATACAGAACCGACCTTGGGAACTTGATAAACTCTAATGTCCGATCCTCCTAATGCAAGGCAACTCCCACTATAGTCAAATTCCACTGATTGTGTTGTTGTATTTTCATGATACTGAAAGTTTTTCAATTTGCGAAGATCCCAAAGCCTAACACCATCTTGAGCTGCAGTTGCCAGTATGTAACCATTCTCCGAAAACGAAATGGCCCTAACAGCGCCGCTATGCCCAGGACAACTCGCCACATTTACCTGAGATTTCACATCCCATAACTTCACAACAGCATCGGCTGTACCGTTTCCCAGAATGAGACCATCCGGGTGGAAAGCAGTACATGTGTAACCACGTCCAGAAGGAGAAGAAGGGTCATTATCATCATCAACCTTAGTGAGGCACAACCCAGAAGCAAGATCATAAAAGCACCATGCGCCATCGAGAGAAGCAGTGGCGAAGTAACTATTGGTGGGATGGATTGTTACAGATTTCACCTCATCCTTGTGATCCTTCAAGATCTTGGCACAATCATAAATACCATCATCCAATTCTTGCCAAAGACGAACTGTCTTATCAGCAGAGGCAGTAACAACCAATTTACCATCACCAACAAATTTAACACTAGTGACCTTCTTTGAATGGCCACTAAGTGCGTATACAACCTGACCTGAAGATCTATCAAAAATTACGGCATTGGAATCATTCCCAGCAGTAGCAATAATATCCTTTGAGTGTAGGATGTCCAGAGACAATATGCCTGGTTTGTTAGTCTGATGAAGAGGATTTACGGTGAGTTGAGTGTACCTCTCCACAGTATCAACAGCAGTCAATGTTGGAGGTATCACTCTCTTTTTCCTCTGTTGAGAAAGGATATCGTTACATTCATTAAGCTTAGAAATTATACTACTAGAGAAATCATGCCTATACAGGGCTTTACTTTGTGCTCTAGAGAAACCAGTCTGACAGATCTCACCATATACTACTGCTTGTGTGGGTATCTGTCTTTCAGATTGCATCAATAACGCTCTTGCCTTATCTCTTTCTTTCATCAGCCTTGAAATAACACGGCACGAAAGATCATGCTTATACAGGGCGTGACTCAATTCTTGCCTGGCGGTATGTAATTGTTGCTCCAATTCATTCTGAAACATCGCCGGCATCCCAGGAATACTGGAATCCTGCACAGGTCGAGGATTCACGATATTTCCCGTCTTGATTGGAATTATATCATTCATCGTCAAAGGCTCTCCAGTTACGGGACATTTACCATGATCCGAGATGTGGCGCTCAATTAAGCGCTTCTCAAAAAGGAGGCCTGAAATTTTGGAGACGACGGGTTCCTCCGGGACCTCGCCGGAAATACAGCAGATCATCATGTCTTTGGGGATTTACTGTGTGCTCTCTGTCCCTCACCTAGGGTTTATGCTCGAAAGCTAAGGTGCGGGGCTGGACTAATGAACGAAAAATTGTGTATTTATAGAAATTAAAAAATTATATTTTCAGTTGGATTAGGACTTGGATTCTCTTACACACGGGTTTTGGACTTCCCAATTGGAATAAAAGAACTTAATTGTCCCAAAAAAAGTGTTTCTTTCACTTGAATAATAGTCTTGGAATAACCCAAACACTTCACCAAGAGTTATAGTCCTTTAGACTTATTTACTCGGGTATGATTTGAATTACGAGTATTATCGGTATCAATATCAAATATTACACACATTTTGTTGTTTGATTTTGATTAAGATAGTTAAGGTTCTGCATGTTTATTTTGGATTTGATTATGCTAGATTAAATAGCTAAATGAAAGGTAAATGACAATTATGTCCCTCATGTGTATTTAAGTTTTAAACGCCTTCCATATCAAAACTGCGACTAATCAAAACAAGTAAACAAGTAAAACAGGAGAGCACCACAGAAAATTTCATAAACCAAAACCTCATGATCAACACATCATGAATCTTATGCCAAACTAGAATAACAACAAATCAATCCAATCATTATACAATCGAAAAATAGAATGAAACAATAGTTTGTGTTACACTCGAAAAACAAGACCACAAGAATAGAAACCAAAATGTGATACACAAAAAAAAAACATAAACAAACATTCTTGAATAGGCCCCAAGTTCAGTTATGTCCAATTCCGAAAATTCTATAGTTGTTGAACATAGAAGCACCCATTTGATCTCTCTTATTCGTCTATTCAAGAGATGACTCCAAGTTGAATATCCATTCTGGTGATTGGCTACTTAATCCCTCTGTATCAACCTTACCCTGTGTCTCATCACCCACATCCTCTAGAAGATCATATGGTTGGCTATCCTTAAGAAAATTGTGTAGGATAACACAAGCATAGATCATTTGGATTTGACACTCAATATTATAGTACATAGGCGACCTCAAGATTGCCCAACGACGCTTTAGGAGGCCGAATGTGCGCTCAATGACATTTCGTGCCTTAGAGTGCTTCAAATTGAAGTACTCTTTGGCATTCTGTGGATCTCGATTTTCGATGGCCCATCCCTTAAGATGGTATCGTGTACGACGATATGAGACCAAAAAATCTTCTCTGTTCATGTAACCATTATCCACAAGTTAGTATGAACCTTGCATAACCTGTAGACCATTGTTTCGCCGTAATGTATCCATCAACACCCGTGTATCGCAGCAGAACCCTCCCAACCAGTGAGGATGCATACAAATCGACCTTCTCGATCGCACACAACTACCACATTAACAGCTACATGTACTTTCCTTGTCCTGAACCGAGACATCAGTTTGTTGGAAATATGAAAGGGGACATAAGTCCCGTCAAGCGCATCCAAAGGCCCTGAAAGATTTAAACATAAGCAAGGATATGGACAGTACCAAGAATATGATGGTTGGGTTAAACATAACAAAGAATATGCTACTAACCGGAAATATTCCTTAACGCTCATCAGTAGAATCCTCTGGTACGGGAACAGGTTGAACTAATAGCTTCAGATTCACTACAGCGCTTAGTACCTTGTGAAATACTTTAAAAATGGTATGGGTTGAACGTTGAAAATCATACCTACTAATTCTAAACTTATGATTGTGACCTACAATTTTCAGAAAGATAGCAATTTTCTCTTCTGCACTAACATAAATGTCATCACTAACCATCTGACCAACCCGAAGCATAGTGCAAAGACGATAGAAAGCAATCCTAGTCATCTTAAGTTTGTCGAAACAGTCAATATTGTTACCCAAACCTAATTTGTTCTAATATTCAACTTGTTTAGGTAATCGCTCTATTAAACTCTACCTAATTCCGTCTGGGCGGTACACTCGTTTCCAACAACGTGTTCCATCTTCGAACTCGTCAAGTTCATCGAGTGAATCTAATATTACAAGCACATTCAAAACCGATTGGAATTCCTTCTACCTTGCGGACATCTGGACATGAAGGACATTCAAAACCGATTACGAACCACAATGGGACAAAGAACAATTTAGGGAATGTCTTCGAAAATGGACCGACGCAAAATACGTCTGGAAAGATTGAATACAAACATACCGAGAGATAATAACACTTACCCACAAATCCAAACCGAAGGTAATAGCGGAAAAATCCATTGAACCGCTTGTGATCAATGAATTCACTAACTGGAAGAATCTAGGGTTAAAAAAATGAACACAGATTTTGGAATTTTTGGGGAATTTTCGACATCAATTTTATATATATAGTAGGGTAAGATGTAATTTAGTTGATGTTAGGAGGGTACTTTCGTCTTTTCACAACACAGTTAAGTTTTGAGTCAGCCAATCTAATGCGAAAATAGGGATTGACCTAGCGCTCGACATCAGAATTGTGTCGAAAATTGCTGAATTTTGCGAGTTGTACCTTGCGTAACGACCGTAATCAAATTAGCAATAAACAATTTTCGGCGTTTGATTACGATCGTTAAAAACTGTGAAACTACTATAATCACACGCTATCTACATCAGTAAACAAGATTTATTCGGCACCTAATGTTAGGCATTGTAAAATTACTCATCATACGCGAGTGTTCCCGAGTTTTTAACAGATAACATGCAATGTATACATGAAACAGATAGCGAGAGAGGGATTGAAACAGATGCAAACTCATGAAAGTGAAACTCACAGAGAACAGCTATACATACATGTATACATACATATATGGTACATAATTTTAGACATTTAGCATACACTTACCATCTACAATTTTCAGTAACTCTGGCTGTCTATCGACAATGGCCGGTTCAAGCAAATAATTAACACTTACACTCGAGTTCAATATCTTTCTTCTCCACGTCCTCCAGTTGCGCCGACCAACTAACTGAACGCAATACCTTGTATTGGCTAACTGGTTTCATACCACGCACTCCAGAAACGCAGAGGAAAAGTATGGGTCTAGGGGTGCATGGGAAAACTCGGGTCCTTTTCCTTTTGGCACCTGTAAATCAAGTGCAGAAAAGGTAAAAGGGAAGCAGTAACAAGTAATAAGAGGTGAGTGAAATCAAACCCATGTAGCTCATCTGGTGAGCTGGGTAACTTCCAATATGGAGGTACAGGATTCGATACTTTTGCTTATCCAAAAAAAATAAGACGCAAGTGAAAGATTTACCAAATTGCATTTTGCCGAAGGTTTTACCTTAATTTACAAGGTCGTATAACTCAAAAACTTAGCAACATATATGTCATTGTCAGGAATCTGCTTCCCTTCTGTCTCCGTCATCTTCATGTGGTGATAAAGCATTTAATCGCTGCTGCAACTGCCAGCAGCAGAAAAAAGCATGATCATTAGGAATGGCTTTTGGAGAGAGATCTGGTGTTTAGTATCTCGAAAATTTTCTAATTCCGGACATATATCCTGAACAAGCGTCCTTATGCCCCCAAATTCTAATCACGGCCGTCCATTTGTTGATCTGACGGCCAGAAGTTGATATGTTCTGACCTTCAGATCAAAAATGGACGTCCAGAATTAGAATTCGGGACGTTCCGGTATATACCGTCCTGTACTAGAAAATTTCTTATAGTATCTCCCGGCACCTGACTATTAGTAACTGAAGATTGACAGTACATGCAAACCCACACAAACACTTACTTGCATGTACTTCAATTTTTCTCTAGTTAATTCATCGGTCAAGCTATTCATCCTGCAGGGGATGAGAGAGTTGAGCTGCTGCTGGAAGCACATTTATGTACAGGAACAGAGAATGATGAATATAAAAGAGAATAAGTTTGATCCACTTATAAACGTCTCCTGTCCGTTTGGAGTAGATAGAGACACACCTTGCTTGAAGTTCAGAGATCTTCGTAATTAGCAGTCTTTCCCTTTCAGAAGCGATCGATTCAACCTAAACGCAAATGAAGTATCAGCGCATCGACATACATCATCCAAATTAGCAGTAAGAGTTTCGGTTTAGGTGAGGGAAAAAACAGCGCAATACCATCTGAAACAGAAGCCTGGACACACTTGAAATGCAAGGAAACTTTGAAGAGAAAGGTGACATTAAAATTGTAAGAGCTCAGCCAGACAAGGGATTTGTTTTGAAAATAGAAAATTGTTTCCCATGTTGTGAAGGCTATAAGTAACTAAGTTCTATGGTGGCTGTTTGTTAACTTTAGCTATTTAGCGTCTTGGGGATCGACAGAAAGGTAAAATGATCTTAACTAGCCCAGTCCATCTTCGCACTCTAGCATCCTTATCCATGTGAATATCTCAACAAAAGCAGCACCGATTAAGGCAGAAGGGTACAAGATTTTTTATTACGCAATTAATGAACGCAACTGGATAATGCTATGAAGAGATTCTCATCGAGTATCATGATTGAAACTAATACATAGATCTCAACCATTTTCTCTATAAACATCAAGGCACCAAAATAAAAATATATAATAATATTAATAATAGATAATAAATATTACGCAGATCGGGAGTGTGTTGCTTACACTGCCATTACTTTCTGAAACACGAGGCAATGGAGGCAGGTTCCCATTATGAAGAGCTTAAAAAAGGCAGAAATCAGTCGACCAGCATCCAGAACTTGCTTGTTATATTATATTCAAGCCTTCAGTATGAGAGCATACCATTTTCAATCTCCACCATTTGAAAGCTTCCCAATAAATTTGCTATGAGATTCTAAATTTAAGATGGCAAGGACAAGATAAAAGCGAGAGGTATCAGATAAACTGACAAAATAAGTCATAATAAACACGTAATACAAAATAAAAGTGCATGAATTATAGAAATTGTCTAACCTGTTGTATAGATGTTTGCTGGAAGAGATTTTGAAGGTGAGGCAAGAGAACTGAGGCAGGAACATTAGTGTTTCCCATTTCCCTGGATGACTGGCTGTTGGGCTGAAAAAGGACGATTACACTAAAGAGAAAAAGCAACGAAGAAATCGGGTCTACTTGAAAGATTGGGGTAAGCATAACATGTAAATATGGGAGTCAGGCATCTGCATTATTTTAAACTTAAATATATCTCAAGGATGAGTACAGTACACGGACCATATGCTTAGAATCAAGTATCCAGCTACCAACGCTTGCAGATTTCTTCAGCAGTAACTCCTGCAAACCATGTAAAAATATGATTGTAGAATTGAAAATACAATCTTCACACAGTCATGAAAAAATTTGTCTTACCATAGAATTTCTTCTGGAGACCGTAGATAATGGAATGTCCTAATAATTATATTTAAGTTAGGAGCAGCTCCAGACAGAAATACACTACTAGAACCAAACCAAACCAAACATACCCAGTAAATCCCGCCCTTAGGCAGGGTCTGGGAAATACACAACTAGAAAATTGAAGCTTTACCTTCACAAGATCTACATTTTCTGATGTAACTGAGAACCGCCCTTTAATTTGCACCACATTCGTTTTTGCTTTCTCATCCAAAGAATCTTTAAAACCTTCAGAAGAAGGCATGAGGCATTTTCAGAAATTCCTCCGTTTACAGAGATGAATTTTAACCACTGCCTTAGAGCTCAACTAATCTGCGTACCTCCTGAAGACTTTATAGGAGCTGATAAGCTGTTGGCTGAGGCTCGGTTAGGAAGGTTTAGAGGACCACTGAAACTGGGAGCTTTCCGCGCTTGCTGAGCTTTCGCAATCACCTGGTGATTTTCAATCTCACCCCTAACAGACAAATTTTGTTATACATACTATTTCATAGATTTTTTTTAAGGTAAATCATACTATTTCATAGATGAGTTTCGCTAATACCTTCAACAGTGTTTCATAAGCCGATTATCATTTAGAGTTTACAGATTAATGTATAAATTCATGAGTTTATTATATTAGTCCCACCGACTACCCACTCACTCAAATTTGAACTTGATGCTCTTTATTAACAGCACAAAGAGTAACAACCAACAAGGAAATTTAAATTTTGGTCTGTGAAGTAAGACCCTCACAAGAGTATTAGCTTTACAAGGTTGAAGATTCACAACTATCACGAAGTGCATGTACTTACACAGTATCTTACCCAACTCTTGTTATAGAAGTTAAACACAAGGAAAATGAAACAAATCGTGTTTTTGGAGGTCAGATAAGAAACCCATATACAGAGAGGTGTTATGAAGTTAATCGGATAAAAGTAATCTCGGTTTATTAAATTGATTTCTCAATCTAATAGTTAGAATCATTGCAGATGTGAGACTCTAATGCAATCAACACCATCGAGTTCTTATTAGACAGTTAGAAATAACATGAAAAAAGAACAGTACTTCAAAGTCTATCCCCAACAGCCAGAATGTACTCATGAAAAAAAGTAAGCCATGGGGATAGAATCAGGAGATCAGTCACAGAGATCATGGTGCTACCACAGCATCACAACCAAAGTCATGATAACTCTCACAACTATGTTATTAACAGTATTTTTTTTAATATCATAGGCATAAAGGAATAATGAAGCAATCAAGGATTTATATTAAACCTTTCAACGTTGCGACCTCGTTCTGACAGCGAGCGATTTAGGACCGTCCCAAGCATGAGAGGTCCGCTTTGACTTTGACGAAGTCTGCCAATCTGATTCCTAATCTTGGCTTGTCCGACTTCTTTCTCTACCAGGTGCAGTGGTTGCTCAGCTTCCAAGGGGCTCTTCATGAGTTCAATTTGTCCCAGATTTTCAGACTCTTTTAAATCACTTTCAAGTACCTTTTCCTCCCTTATCTCACTCTCCACTATAGGAACCTCATCCACATTCCCTTTTTGTCTGAAAACGCAAGGAGATAATAGATGAGATTCGTCCAGAATGCCTGGTTCAGAACATATAGAATAAATGTTCCTTCGGAGTGATACAAAAGGGGGCTAAGACAAATCAGTGGAAGATACAAAATCTAAGATACAATAGCAGAATTAATCTCAATTAAAACAAAGAAGTCAATGGTTACTAATTTAGCGAAAAAGAAAGGTAATTCACAGAGGAAAGACAAAAGCATGAAGGATTACCGGTAAATTATTGGGTTTTCCAATGAACTAGATGCAACCTATAAAAAGACAAACGGTTAGTTTATTTTGAGCTATCAAACTGGTCAATGAAGAATTGGCATAGACGGGATCTATACAACATGGAAAGTAGAGAACGAGATCCATCATAATTAACTTTTCGTGCAAAAAATAATAATCTATAAATCAAATACCTCCTGATTCTTATAATAATTAAAGCTGTCTTCTTCTTCCTTGATTTCTTGCATCTCATCCTCTTCTTGCAGCTGTTACAAGCAAAGAGTTCATGTTCACCAAATTTAAAGGCTTAAAACTACGGGAAATGGAAGGATTTTTCCCCAGAACATACCAAAGTTGCTTGGAGCTTCAAATCCTCAATATCAAAGTTCCAAGCACTTACTCCTCGCTGGTACTCACTCTGAAAGAGAAGAGTAGAATGCAGAAATTGGAATACAGATTAGATAACCACATGATAAAAGACAAAGAGAAAATATTAAGTTCTTCCAATGTTATAGCCAACTGCTTCAATATCATGACTCGGATACAGGGCAGATTCATTGATTTACATCTTGAGATGATAGCTTCATCTTATAATGGAAATCATGGAGGAGAGGATGTAATGGCCAACTGCTCAACTTCCAAAGTGTTGAACAATATCAATGAGTGCAAGGAAAGTGAACGGGGCTGTGGACCACCATATCGTGCAAGCCGGTGAAGATAATAATGGTATAAAAAGTTCATCTAGATTGAACCTAGCAGCCACAATTTCATCACAAAATATTTCTCTCCAGTACCAAAAGTACACAAGGACGTGTGTTCCAGAAGGCCATGGAATTTTCAGCGATACAGGAATACGGTCTTTGTAGAGAGAATACTAAAAACCTCATATCAGAATCTACAATTCGATTCTATACCTCATTAATACTAATCTCGCATCGGAATCGCTAATACCCCATTATTTTCTGATTCTTATGTTTCCAGATGATTTCAATGTTAAACTATAATAATTATTTATTAATATTTTTATTATAAAATATTTATTTTAGTATATTTAAAACGAATTTTTACGATTAACGATTCGATTTCATTCATTCAAAAATGGGTCATTTTGATTCACAAATCGAATCGCAATTTGACAACTATGCTAAAAATTAATTATACCACTTATATAGGAAAATATGTGCCAGGGAGCCAGACAAAATACGCTACAAGGGCATGGTCTATACAAAGCACCGTAAGGAGGCTGAAAATGAGGATGGCGCTGGTTGATTAAAGATCGGAGGAAATCCAGGCTCGGAGTTATCGTATATTTATTTTTACTGCATATCTTTTGTTGCTGTTATTTTTCATTAGTTTCCTTAGAGTCCTGCTCTTTACAAATTCTGTTGGACCTCTTTATTTAAAGAGAGGATGAGTTGTATGGAGACTTACGTTTTGATTGAATAAAAGTTCTCTATTGTTTCTTGGTCGATTCTCCCTTTGAGAGTCAAGGGTTTGTTCTCCCCCTTCCGTGAGTTCAAATTGCTTCTTACCTTCATATCTCCCAGCATCATTGGCCGGCGGAGGAGGAATCCTCAAACTAGCCAGAAGTACTGCTCACGGGTTATCACTAAGGAGCTCTTCGGCAGCACGTTCGTCTCAGCGCTCCCTAGTCACTCCTCGGCCGGGACAACGGAAGAGGAACCCCGGCATGTATATTCTAGACCGATCACTCGATCCAAAGCACGGGACCTTAACAAATTGGTATCGGAGCCTCGAGTGGTCACTCCCAATCCAGACATGTCTGACAGTGCCAATCTCCAGCAACAACTCGCCACCCTGGTGGAAGTTGTGGCGGCCACGGCCAAACAACAGGAGGAACAACGTCTCACCAGTTCCAACCTATCTCAAGAGCAAACGTGAATCACGACCGAGCAAGCCCGAATGGCTGCGGAACAAGCGAGCATTAACCGCAAATTGGATGAATTAAGATCCTTATTAGAAAAACCCTCTGTTATTCCGTCCGTGACACAGCGTGTGGGAAAAGAGTTATTGGAAGAACATGAGGGAAAATATCTGGACCTAGATTATGACCCAAGAGACAAATCCACCGGGAAACCTGGGCAAGACAACCAGGGCGATTATGGATCGAAACAAGAGGACAGTAAGAGACATACCCTGACCCCTTCACAACAGAAGGCCTTTGACCGGTCCTCTGGTTCCACCCCGGGAGTAGGAGGCTCTCGTTTCACGGGTCGCCATGACGAATTCAGAGCAGAATTTCGGAGGGAGGGTCACCCGTATCATAGACACTACAAATGGAATTTTCCCATGTATGAGGATAAAGAGTTGGCCGAGAGTTGGTTAAGTAGATGCACATCCTTCTTTGCGCATCAGAAGGTTCCTCACGACGAGTGGGTATTCATGGCCGCTTTTCACCTCGAAGGAAAAATGCAACTTTGGTGGAAAAACACTGACATGACCTACCCGGATCTAGATTGGCAGGGTTTCTGCAAATTTTTTCGTCGCAAATACTCAGAAGCTGGACGATCCGACCCATTGTCGCAGCTGGCTGCCTTAAAACAAACAGGCAGTGTGGAAGACCTCAACGAACTATGGCAGGAGATTACCTCTTTATTGCCTTTATTGCCCACGGACATCGGCGTCAACTTGTATTGCGCGGCACTGGACACAATCCTAGGGGTAGATGTCAGATTGAAGGAGCCTAAGAATGTTTACGAAGTAATGCATTATGCTAGAGAATACCAGACCAAGGCCATTGCAGTGGCTAACTTAAGCAAGAAAAATCACAGTCCCTTTCAGAAGGGGAGCTTTCTGGGCAGCCAGCAGACTGGCAAAAGCGTACGAACATATAAAGAGAACAGCAGCCGAAGTGGCCCAACGGCGCGCACAAGGCTTATGTTTTAAGTGCGATGAGAAGTGGACGAAGGGACATGCGTGCAAAAAGTTATTCCATATTGAACTTTTGCAAGATGAGGACAGCGATTCAGATGAAGAATCGCCGAAAATTTCTCTTAATGCATTAACTGGACGCAACGCCGGTGACACTATCAAGATTCAGGGCTAGATTTGCGGACAAGCGGTGCTGTTGCTACTTGATTTGGGTAGCAGCCACAATTTTGTGGACTCTAAACTGGCACAGTCGTGGGGTTGGAAACCAGCCATCAACAAACCTGTCCTGGTTACCGTCGCAAATGGGGACAAATTGACGAGTCCAGGCTGCGTGGCCGACCAGAAAGTCATCTTGGGCGGCAACAAGTTCCGAATATCCTTTTATCTACTGTCTCTTGCAAGTTTTGGGGCTGTTCTGGGCATGCAATGGCTCAGCAGTTTGGGTTCTGTGATCTGCAATTTTGCTGCGAAATGGCTGCAATTTGATTATCGCGGGCGAACAGTTATTCTGACCGGGGTTTCCAAGCCCTGGCCGGTTGTTGAGTTGGTCACCATCCAAGAAACAACGTCATTGCCCTCCTTACTCCAGGAATTCAGGGCTATTTTCGAAGATCCCTGCAATCTCCCACCAAGGTGTGCGTGTGATCACCGGATTACTATCAAACAAGGCTCTGACCCGATGAATGCCAGACCCTACAGATATGCACACAGCCAAAAGTCCGAAATTGAACACCAATGTGAGGACTTGCTGGACAAAGGGTGGATTCGGTCATCCACTTCCCCTTACAGTTCGTCGGTTCTACTCATTGCAAAACCTGATGCATCCTGGCGAATGTGCATTGATTATCGCACTCTCAACACCATTACTGTGAAGGATAAATTCCCTATCCCTATTGTCGAGGAGCTGCTAGATGAATTGGGCGGCTCGTGCTATTTTTCCAAACTGGATCTTCGTTCTGGATTTCACCAGGTACGCATGGAGGAATCTTCCATTCCTCTCACTGCTTTTCAGACGCACCATGGACACTTTGAGTTTCTCGTGATGTCGTTCGGCCTATGTAATGCTCCGGTCACATTCCAGTCACTTATGAATGACATATTTAAGCCGTATCTAAGGAAGTTTGTGCTAGTGTTCATTGATGACATTCTCGTCTTCAGCAGCTCGTGGTCAGCACATTTGGAGTATCTCCATCTTACCTTCGGCATCTTGGCTGCCAATAAACTCTTCGTCAAAGATTCTAAGTGTAAATTTGCTGCGAAAAGCATTGCCTATCTAGGCCACGTGATCTCGGCCCGCGGAGTTGCTGCAGATCCGGCTAAGATTGCAGACATGTTGTCTTGGTCTCTCCCTACGGATATTCATGGTTTACGGTCCTTTTTTGGGCTAATGGGTTACTATCGAAGGTTCGTCCACAATTATGGTTCTATAGCTTCGCCCCTCACTACCATGTTGCGAAGGAACCAGTTTACTTGGACGGAGGAAAGTAAGGCTGCCTTTGAGACATTGAACCAGGCCATGTCCCGAGCTCCTGTTCTTGCCTTACCTAATTTTTCGAAGTCCTTTGTCATTGAATGTGACGCGTCGGGGTCGGGCATAGGTGCCGTATTGATGCAGGATGAATATCCTATCGCTTATTTCAGCAAGAAATTTGGGCCGAAGCAAAACAGCCTTCCTGCTTACGAACGCGAGCTCATCGGCTTGGCCAAGGCCGTGGCTCACTGGAGGTCGTACGTCTGCGGCTCTACCTTCACAATCCGCACTGATCATCGCAGTCTCAACCACCTCTTAGCTCAGAAGGTACACACGCCTACCCAACTGCACTGGTCACGAAAATTGATGATGTACTCTTTTATTGTCGAATATAAGTCGGGAAGGGATAACTTGGTGGCTGATGCGCTGCCCGCAAGGATGATGATCCTGTCATCCTCGTGGCTTGCTCATTCGTCCAGTCCAGCTGGTTCGAGGACTTCAAAATTGAACTCAAAGCTGACCCGCGCACATTGGAGCTTAAGGAACAACACAATGTTATCGCGCACTCCACCCCTTATTACTGGAAACAAGGACTTCTCTGGCTTACTCACAGGCTGGTCTTACCTGAAGGATCGCCCTGGACTGAGAAAGTAGTGGCATTCTTCCATAACAGCCATCACGAGGGGCAGTTAAAAACACTGCAGCGTATCCATGGGGAATTCTTCTGGGCTAATATGAAGCAGCAGGTCGCGTCCTTTGTAGCTCGCTGCCTCACGTGTCAACGCAACAAGGCCGAACACCTCCTCCCAACGGGTTTGTTGCAGCCCTTACCAGTGCCGCACCAAATCTGGACAGACATTTCTATGGACTTTATTGACGGTCTGCCTTTGTCCCAAGGGAAAACAGTCCTAATGGTGGTTGTGGATAGGTTGTCAAAAATGGCTCATTTTATTCCTCTCAGCCATCCGTATTCAGCTCTTACCATGGCCAAAGCATTTTTTTCCAACATCTTTCGTCTCCACGGTCTGCCAGAAACTATGGTTACTGATCAGGATAAAACTTTAACAAGTAGCTTCTGGAAGGAGCTATTCCCTCTATCGGGTACCTCCTTGTGTTTCACTTCGGCTTATCACCCCCAATCAGATGGACAAATGGAGGCTGTCAACCGGGTTATCCAAATGTATTTAAGGTGTTTCACCGGTGATCATCCCAAACGATGGGTGGAGTGGCTTCCTTAGGCCCAATTTAGCTACAACACGGGATATCATTCGTCACTCCAAGCCTCCCCCTTCGAAGTCGTGTAAGGGCGTACTCCCCCGTGCCTTATGGATTATACAGAGGGCTCCACTCACATCGACGCGGTGGATAAAGAGTTGAAGACCTGTCATGAGCTCTTATTAGAATTTCGGGAACGTCTCCAGCTTGCTCAAAACCACATGAAACAGCGGTATGACGACTCTCACCGGCTGGTCGAATTTGAGGTCGGTGCCTAGGTCTGGCTTAAACTCCAGCCTTACCGCCAGTCATCTATGGGCAATCTCCGCACAAAAAAGCTGCAGCCGCTGTTTTATGGGCCTTTTCAAGTTCAAGCTCGTGTAGGCTCGGTTGCTTATAAGCTGACTCTCCCGGACACGGCTTGCATACATCCCGTGTTTCACGTTTCCAAGCTCAAGGCATTCCGTGGAGAGCCCCCTGCCACTCCCACTTTGTCTACCGTGCACCAGGGTCTTCCTCACCCCGTTCCTCAGGCGGTACTTGACAGTCGCACTTGGCAGGGCGCCAAACAAATCCTGGTTCACTGGAAAGGTTTATCACCGGCAGATGCTTCCTGGGAGGACTTTGACTCCATCTCACGTGTTTATCCTTCTCTCACCCTCGTGGACAAGGGTGTTGTTGGAGAGGAGGGTAATGTCAGGGAGCCAGACAACTTACGCTACAAGGGCATGGTCTATACAAGGCGCAGTAAGGAGGCTGAAAATGAGGATAGCGCTGGTTGATTAAAGATCGGAGGAAATCCAGGCTCGGAGTTATCGTATGTTTATTTTTACTACATATCTTTTGTTTCTGTTATTTTTGGTTAGTTTCCTTAGAGTCCTGCTCTTTACAAATTCTGTTGGACCTCTTTATTTAAAGAGAGGATGGGTTGTATGAAGACTTACGTTTTGATTGAATAAAAGTTCTCTATTGTTCCTTGGTCGATTCTCCCTTTGAGAGTCAAGGGTTTGTTCTCCCCCTTCCCTGAGTTCAAATTGCTTCTTACCTTCATATCTCCCAGCATCATTGGTGGACGGAGGAGGAATCCTCAAACTAGCCAGAAGTACCGCTCACGGGTTATCACTGAGGAGCTCTTCGGCAGCACGTTCGTCTCAGCACTCCCTAGTCACTCCTCAGCCGGGACAATGGAAAAGGAACCCCGGCACGTATATTCTGGATCGATCACTCGATCCAAAGCACGGGACCTTAACAATATGTTGTGCCATTATATTACTCATAATCATAAATAGAAAGACGAAAAGTAATGAGATAAAAGAAGTAGCATATTCTGATGTTTCAAACCAAAGATAGAGCCTCTTGTTCTGCTGAAGGCCTTTTCTTCAATGCAAGTTGAGCTGCATCTTTAAGCTGCATCCATCCGACAAGTGAAAGAAAAATATAAGCAAAGGTGAACGCCAAACAACTTTAATTATCATCACGATCACATACCTGAAGATCTATTACACGCTTCCATAATGGTGGTAGGTCAGCAAACAATGTTTTCACAGATAGTTCAGGAGGTTTAGCAGTTCTGAAAAACGAATGCTTTAATAACTTTTCAGAAGTCGAACGCTTAGTTTGATCTTTTACCAAGCACATTGCAACCATTTCTTTGAAAGACTGTACGATAAACAAATGCTTAATAGCAACCAGGTAAAAAGAGATCGGACGCAAATTGGCATGTGGAAATATTGCAAGTACCATAGAGAACCTTTTACCTCGATCATAATCGAGTCCAGGTGGTGCATTCTGTATTGTCATTAGAAGAACCTATTGGAACATGGATTCCAACATT
>JAOYMZ010048789.1:0-14260 GCA_025802335.1 Pinguicula primuliflora | reverse complement strand
CGCCCGCCCAGGAACGCCCAGGGCCGCCCGCCCAGGAATGCCCAGGGCCGCCCGCCCAGGAATGCCCAGGGCCGCCCAAGCCGCCTGGGCGCCCGCCCAGGCATCCTCGGCGGCCGACTTTTTTTGAAATTTTTTTTTTGCAAAAAAAAAAATTAAAGAAAAAGAGTTTAGCCCACCGACTGGGCGCTGGGCGGCCCCAAAACGCCTTGGGACCGCCCAATGCTTTCTCAAACACTGGGTGCTTGTAAAACTTTTGCTTCTGTGGAGGCGGTATGCATGGAGCTACTAGCTAAGAAGAAGGATGTTGTGGACGTGGGTGGAGCCGATACGAAGATAGATAGATTACTGAAGCAAGTAGAACTAATTGAAGAACTCATCTTTACCCAGCAACTTCGCATAGTTGAAAATCTCTTGAAGAATGACGAGCAGTTTAGGATTTGGCAGCTTCTGGATGTTGACCGTCACCGTAAGTATGCTTTAGGGTTCGTAGCAGGAGAGTCCAGCTGAGCTACTCTATGTTACGTATGGGCTGCTCTCTGTTTCTGTTTGTATTACGTTATATCAGGAGTTTTGAATGTTTTGGTGGACATGTTTTTCTATGTTATGTTCTCGCATATGTTCTGTTATAGCAAGTGTTTCTATTTTTTATGGGTAATTGGATTCCATTAATCTTCAAACCAAAATATTTACAAGGTATACTAAGGTATCTAAGAATGAAGAAAAAATGTGTTGAATGCAGCTATACAAACTGGTATATGCAGTCTGCCAGAACATGTTCTAAATAATGTTGCTGGACTGCGCAACCTGTCTCTCATAGTGGCAGCATGGGGTTGCAGTTTACGAGAGTGTATGTATCGTCAGATTGTCGTCTTGACAATCTCCACAATATTAGCCATTCCATCCTCATCAATGCGCACACAATTTCTTTCTTTCCAAAGGTTCCAGACGATCGTTTGCCAAGTCGCAAGACCAATTCGCTTCCATATTCTTCCTTTGAATGCATTTGTGAAGAAGTTGAAATGTTGTTGTACCCCTTGCTGAGACTCCACTTTTATGTCCATCCAGCATTCAATCTCTTCCCATATTTCTATGGCATGAGTACAGCTGCATAAAAGATGGTCTATGTTTTCTTCTTCCAAGCCGCACCAAACACACATCCCCACTGCTGTTGATATTGACCTCTATTCGGGAAGTAAGTCGTCTAAGCCACTTAAGCGCTGCCTAGGCGCTAGGATGTCGCCCTTCGCCTTGCCCGAATTACCGCTTAGGCCTCTTAAAAGCCCGCTTAGAAGGGCACCTGGCCGCTTAGGCACTAAGCGACTCCTGACCGCCCAGGGTCCACATAGCACTTTTGCGAACACTGATATTGACACTCCTCGCACCCTCAGTTTGTCCACTGTAGCGATACGCAACTGAAGTACTCGCCATGTAAATGCTTGTATGCGAAGGGGCGCCAACTCGTTCCAAGCTGCTGCAGGAATCAAGTGTTTATGTTAAAAGAATGTTTGCAAATGTTTTTGACAGAGGATGTTCGCAAATGCTGATGCTGCTTCAACATGTTTATGACATGTTTCTGTTAAAAGGATGTTCGCAAATGTATCTGTTATAGCAGGTGTTTTGGATCTTAGCTTATAACTCTTTGTAATAAGGTAGGGGAAAATGAAAAAAGTAACATATTCTGTCTGAATCCCTAGTTTAATCCCTGTTGAATAGTTTTGATACCGAACAGGTAGTTAAATTATTCTAATCAACAACGCAGTTGTTACCAAATAGGATTGCTAAGGATTTCCCGCAGTTCTCCTACAGTTTCCCCAAACCAAATTTATTTTGTCCTGGACACCAAACCCAGCCATGTAGTCTTTGTAGGGTTTGGGCCGAATTACAACTATACCCCCTTACATCTTCGTCAATCGTCAGTATTTTAGAATTGGGTTTCTATATTGAAGAATGTTTATTTTTCAGTTCCATTGTATATCTATTGAGAGGAAATTTTCCTTATATTAAGAATTACACATATGAGGCTTTACAATGTACAATATATAAACATTCCCAACTATGGTAACTCTCAGGATTCTAGTAAATCAAATTCCGGGAGATAAGGAAGAGATTTGTGATTTCTCCTTTCCTTATCTATAGATTTCCAACACTTTCCCTCAAGTTGAGTGGTGGGAGGTTCAACACCCAACTTGCTCGCAATATCATAGAATGATCGTCCTGCAAGAGCTTTAGTGAGAATATCTACCAGCTGATCCTCTGGTCGTATGAACAAAAGACAAATTACTCATGTTTCCAATTTCTCTTTAATGAAGTGTCTATCCACTTTAACATGTTTCGTCATGTCATGTTGTACAGGATTCTCGGAGATATGTACTGCAGCTTTATTGTCACAATATAATTGACAGGCCTGCCTTGGAGGAAAGCCCAACTCTGTCATCAATTTCCTTAGCCAAAGTATCTCAGTGACTCCCCTTGCAATACCTCGAAATTCAGCTTCTGCACTTGACAAGGCAACTGTTTCTTAGTTTTCCAGTTTACTGGGTTTCCACCAATGAACATGAAGTAGCCAAATGTGGATTTCCGATCTACTAGGTTCACACTCATTCTGCATCAGTATATACTTCAATTATCAGATGTCCATTATTTCTGAACATGACTACTGTATCTGTAGTACCCTTCATATACATCACAATTCGTACAGCTGCTTCCCAATGATCTCTTTGAGTACAGTACATGAACTGACTCACTATGCCCACAGAATAAGCAATATCAAGTCTAGTATGAGATAGATAAATCAACTTACCCACAAGATGTTGATACCTCTTCTTATCAGTGGCTTCGACCCCCTCGACATTCCGGATTCCATGATTCTGCTTCATTAGAGAGTCAGCTGGTATACAATCTAGTAAACCTGGCTCAACTAATAAACCAAGAATGTACTTGCGCTGAGAGATGTAAATCCACATTTTGACCTCAATACCTCAATGCCAAGGAAATATTTCAACTTTCCCAAGTCCTTCTTCTCAAACTCCCTGAATAGACTCATCTTCAAGTTTGTAACTTCTTCTTCATCATCTCCTGTTATGACCATATCATCTACATAAATAATAAGGCATGACATACCTTGGGCTCTTCTCTTCAGAAACAATGTGTGATCAGAATTACTCTGATGGTATCCATATCTCTTCACTGCTATGGTGAACCTGCCAAACCAAGCTCTTGGGAGACTGTTTGAGACCATAAAATGCTTTCCTTAGCCTGTAAACCTCCCCCTGACCAAAGAACTATGAGAAGCCTGGTTGACTCTCCATATATACTTCTTGCTCAAGGTCACTGTGCAGGAATGCATTTTTCACATTGAACTGGTGCAATGGCCAGCCTCAGTTAGCTGCAATTGAGAATAGGACACGAATTGTGTGCATCTTGGCAACTAAGGAGAATGTCTCAGAATAATTAACGTCATAGGTCTGGGTATATCCTTTTGCCACCAATCTAGCATTGTATTGTTCCACTGATCCATCAGCTTTCCTTTTTATAGTAAACATCCATTTACACCCCACAGATCTTTCCCATCAGGTAACCTGCACTTCCTCCAAGTACCACTCTTCTCCAATACCTTCACTTCCATAGCCTTCCTCCACTCAGTTATACTCAAGGCCTCATCAACACTTTCAGGTACTTCCTCCATATATAGAGCCATAGAAAATGCTCCGGCAGTAGCTGTGAATCTCCCTTGAAATAAATTTGCCACTGGATATCACTTCTGGCCAGGTACATAGTCAGCAATATATTTCTTGGCAGCAACACCCCTGGTAGACCGATCTAGAATATCAGTGTCGGTCTGCTGACCTCATGAATACCTGAACCATAAACATACGTGTGAGTAGAATCTGTAACAACTTGATCAGAAGGTCTTACCATGATATCCGGAGAAGGAGGGATCACAACTAGGCCTCCAAACTGTACCACAGATGACAGCTGAGAGGGCATGGATAGACCTGGAGATAGTGGCATGGACAGTGGAGTGGATAGTTCTTTTTGGAGGTCGTCTGGAGATCAAATGGAGGTAAGGTCATCCTATCTAGTGGGTCAATTCATCTCTCCCCCTGATCCCTAGAGTGTGATAACTTATTAAAATAGAACTCTGTTTAAAAAAAATCACAGTGGAGAGTAGCATAAAGGCGCTTGAAAATAGGATCATAACACCTGTACCCCTTCTGATGCATACCGTATCCCACAAAAATACATCTCAAGGCACATGGATCAAGTTAAGTGCACAGCCCCCTTAGGAACGTGTACAATCACAGTACACCCAAATACACAAGGAACAAGAGTAAAATATGCATGCACTTTAGTAAAGGAGGACAACACATGAAGATGTGTTTTCAAATGCAAGACTCGAGTAGGAAGTCTATTTGCCAAATAGGTTGTTGTAGCTAGAGCTTTAGGCCAAAAGTGTGACAGGACACCAGATTCGAGCATAATGGCCCGGGTTATCTCAAGTAAAACACGATTCTTTCTCACTGTTACACCATAGGTAGATGATTAAAACCCCTCTCAGTACAAAAAACCTTCATCATTTCATTAATTAACTCTTCCCCATTATCAGACCGGAGAATTTTGACATATTTTTCAAATTGGGTACGCACCATTTGATAAAACTCAATAAATTTCTCAACAACCTCACTTTTGTTCTACAAAAAATAAATTCAACTAAATTAAGTGAAATCGTCAGTAAACAACACAAAATATCGAAATCCACTGCCCCCAACAACCGAGGCAGGGCCTAAACATCAGAATGAATCAAGGAAAAAGGTTTTTCAGTACGAGAAATACGCGAAATAAAGGATGCTCTATGAGCTTTAGCACAACGACACGAGTCACAGATAATAGGAAAATGAGATAATGAAGGAAATAACTTCTTGAGATAGCTATCAGAAGGATGACCTAAGCATTGGTGCCACAACCAACTTTTCTGGGCTTGAGAGCTACGAATGGAGAGGGTTTTGGATGGGCTCACTTCATAAATGTATTATAATCCAACCCGTTTAGTGCCACGACCAATAATCTCCTTTGTCCGGGTATCGTGCAATACACAAAATGAGGGGTTCATGGTTATGGTGCCATTCAATTCTCGAGTCACGTGACTAATAGATAATAGCTTTTGAGGTAAGTCTGGGACAAATAGATAATTAGATAGCTTGAGCATCGGAGTAATCTCAATTGTTCCAGCCCATTGGATTGGTAGTAACTCTCCATTGGTTGTCTCAGTACTCCGCTTCCTAGGTCCCTGGCTAGCATGCAAATCAGAGATATCATATGTCACAGTATAAGTTGCACCACAGTCAAATATCCAATTCAAATATTTCTCCCCCAACACATTAGCACATGAATTCACTTGTCTATATTCAGATTCATCCAAATCACCAAAACACCCTTATGTGAATAACGAGCAGATATAAGAGAAGAAGGAGAAGAGGAGCACTTGTCCCCCTTCCTTATTTTACTGTGACTGTTTGGTTGCTCGGTTCTATATCTATGTTGACCTTCATCTCTCTCACTTTGATCTGGTTTGTCCGACTTCGTGAGATTCCAGCAACTCGTCTCCGCATTTCCTCGGTACGGTGAGGGTCTTCACACCCAATACCGACCCCTGCAAACACAGAGTCTCCATGCTCGCTGTCAATTGCTTCAGCTACTGCAGTTGTGCCGCTGTGAAATCCTCTACCACCGTCGCGCCAATTTTGTTGGTTCTGTGGGTACCCATTGAGGTAGTAGAACTCCTTCATAAGATGTCCCTACATGCCACAACGGTCACAAGGTTTACAGAAGAATGAATTAGGGCCGAAATTGCCTCGTTCTGACCGACGACCACTGTGGAATCTGTCGAATCTTCTCCTTCTGAGCGGTGCCCGCTGGTAAGATGGGTTGTAGGGTCCAGGTCGGGTCATACCCAGCCCACTATCATTCACTCCACCTGTCTGCTGGTCCGACCCGTGAATAAATATTTCAAGATGGGTCATCGTGACTGGGCTTGGGCCCTGTTCTCCAGATGATGACTGTGCTTGGAGATTAGGGCCCTTCTGTGCGATAAGGCCTGACCCTTAACCCACTATCTGATGGCCTGGGTCACCTGCATCAATTACTGGACTGAGAATATTCCGACAGGCAGCTTCACAGCAGATGGTGGCGTATGCCTCATCTACACCAGGCAGCAGTTTTCTTTCAAAATCTCTCGCACAATGGGATCGAACATCTTGTTCAATCCGGATAGAAATGTGAACAGGCAATCCTCGAATTGCAATTTATTATATTTTATGATGTCTTCCTCATATTTCATAGGATTCGGCCTTCTTCTGTCTATCTCCATCCATAATAAATTTGTCATGCTATAGAATTCTTTAATACTCGTCTGTCTCTGTAATAGTCGCCCAGCTTTAGTCTTCAAGTCGAAGATTTGTAAACTATCTTCCACGGCTTCAAACGTCGGTGCTAATGTTCTCCACAAACTTTTAGGTGTAGGGAAATGTATATATTGCCTCACAATACTTCGATTCATGTTGTTCGTAAGCCACGAAAAAACTTGGAGATCTTTCTTTCTCCATGATTTGTACTCCGGGTCCATCACTGCCGGAGTTTTTTCGGTCAAGAACTCATATCTTCTTCGGCCGCCTAAAACGTAGTTGTGGTTATCTAATTTTACTTCAATCATGAAATCGGATTGATGTTCAAGCATATAAGTTCTATATTGCAATGGTGAATGACATCAGTTATCTCCTATTTTTTATATAGTGTACTAAGTCCTCAAATATTCTGTGATTGTATATGCGATGAAACGGTTAAAACACCAAATGGGGTATCCTGAGGATCAAGTTCTGTTAGCAATTTGGTCTCGGATTTCCATATCCATCAGCTGCTGGGTATGATTCAAGTTCGTATGAATCCCAAGTCGTTGCCCAATGTGTATTGTTGCTTGTGCCTCTGCTTGCAGGAGGTGAGATGCCATGTTAGAGTTAGACTCTAGTTAACATCAATGTGCGCTTCAGGGATTAATTCCACAACAAGCTGTAGCAGGAGTAAATCGATGTATTTTCTGCGATTATAATTCCATTTATGTTGTAAGCGCTCTTTCCATCGCTGATGATTTTCCCTTGCTCTTTTCTGCCTGATCATACGGGCCAAAGGGCCCACGTGCAGCATAGAATTTTTCGCAACTGAACGACCACCTTGGCCCATTCTAAACCTCCCCGAATGAACCGGGTGCGGGATAGGTGTATGCTCAACATTGGTCAAGTTTGCATTTAACAGCTCAAACGGGATTGGGGACAGCTGTACCCGAGAGTGCATGATTGTGGGGTTGCCAATCGTGAGTATACTATTGTTATCTTTATTTTTGGTTGTATTGCTTTTTTTGGTAGGTATTTTTGGTTGTCTGTATTTTCGGTTGTATTGCTGATATGGTCAATAACAACTCGATTTGAATTTTCGTAAGCTCCAACAGTTCCAATTGTACTGGCATTGACCGAAGAATCCCCAATAATATTCGACATGATATGTGGAGGATTTTCGGGGATTTCAATAGCAGATTGAGATCTAGACCAAACGAATTTCCCGAAGAATTTGCCATTTCCTTTCTCGATGATGAAGTTGGAAGTCTGGGAGAGACGATGAACTCCAGGATCGACGAATGCAAAATCAAATCATCAAAACTGCCCAGAATTTCTTCTTCAACGAGAACATCATAGGCTTTGGCATCAATAATCACACATACGCCAGTTAACGATTGCTTAGATAGAAGAATGTGGTTCCATTGTAGATTTTCACGTCGGATTGTAGCATCATCTATTGTTAATACTTTGCCCATCCTTGAGACAAACCACATAAGAAAAGCATTATTCATTGTATGCAATGGTAATCCAGTAATGCGAATCCTAATCTTTTTTACTTCCAACTCCATATCTACCTGCCAAGGTTTAATATCGGTGAAAATCAAATTCTGAGTTTGCTTTCCGAATTCCATCAAATTTCGTCTTTGTTCAAATGTCTGGTTGGTTATCAGGACCTTATCACCAACTAACTTTTGGAGTCGTACTCCTATGTAACCCATTGAATATAATTTGGCTGAGACCGTAAGCATTGTCCTAGCTTCTCTATCCAGCAACGTCGCTACCACTGTCGATTCAAACCATAATTTATCTTGTGGCTTGGAATCATATGAAACATTGCTTGGATTCTGAGGAACTGCCGGCATAGCGGATGCCAATATGTTTAAGTCCTTCACATAACTCACACCCTCACGAACATGGCTTCCAACATACTGTGTAGATGATGAAATCGGAGGTCTAGCTTTATGGGAGGGTCTACTCACCCTACCCTGACCATATGTAGCTACATTGACACGGAGTCGAGTACCTTCAAACACTTGGCCATTCATTTTCATCGCCATCTGGCCCGGATCCATCACCTTGGCATAACACGCAAATCCAAATCGAAGACCATTCTTGCCCAGTTTATTGGCAATATACACATCCGCCAGGATACCAAAATCACGAAAGAATACACCCATTTGCTGGGCATTCCATTTGGGAGGCATATTTGTGAAGAAGAATGAGGTAAGTTGTCCGCGCATACGAAGAATGAGACCCGTCGTAGAGTTGGTCAATTTGTGACCATCTTTTTGGATCTATCGCCATGTACCCTTCTTCGTCATCGTCGACTTTCCTCTCTCCGCCGCCGCCATTTGTTGAATTGAAACAAGAGGAAATTTGGACATACAGAGGAAGGCATTTTATGTCTTCAATTAAATTGTATATTATTGCTAGAATTTTTTTTGGGTAGGTAATAAAATTATATTGATATATAGTATTTACATATTTACAGATCTTTTTAGGCTGGTCAACTCATGGGCACACGACACTAATCACCGAATCTATAATCCAACCCAATTTTTCGATGTACTCTTAAGAGTAGCCAGACCCTTATTTGAATCTGCTCCAAGGCCCTGGTTTGATCCGGGGTTTCCTTTGAGAAGACTGCGTGATTACGCATCTTCCAAATAGCCCAAAATGTATGTTTCCAGATCATCTTCCAAATCAACCGAATTTTGTGCGGGCAGTTCTGATCTTGAGCTTGGTTCATCACATCGTTAATGGTGTGCAGCATTAACGACGGTAGCCGGAGCCAGTCCAGGCATAGTTTCTATAGCTTCGGAGTGCACTGGCAGAGAATGTATTGATGAATCCCATGTTTTTGCAATTTCTAGATTGATTTCTTCCAGATTCAATTCCTCTTGCATAATGGTGTTGTATATTTCCGTCGTAGGGTATCTAGAGACGTTGGGATATCTCCATTGCTATTGATCAGGATTGATAGATCCAGGAGGGGTCGTGCTGAGTTTAGCATTCAGGCTGGAGAGCTCAATCAGTTCATTATCAGTACAGGGATTGGACCAGTTCCAACTCCATCTCCAGTTTGCCATGGTATGTCATAAAATCCTTTTTCGGCGATTGTAGCTTCCTTATCTGCTGCATTGAGATATAGTGTTGGGAATGCTTCTGCCAATGGCTTGTTATCAATCCATGTTTCATGCCAGAATTTTGTAGAAATTCCATTACCAACTTTTTTTGTGTAAATGTTGCTTGAACCATGTAGAAGAAAGCACCAATTTTTTGATATCTCGCCACCATATAGAATCGTACCGAGTGTTCTGCAATTTATTAACATCCAGAGGACCATATAGAGTTGCTAGCACTTCTGCCCATAGACTAGTTGGCTCACTTAGTGGGTGTTTTGTACCTCTACCTGATTTTTACTTTTGCTTCTCATTTTCATTCTCATTCTCCTTTTCATTCTCCTTCTCCTTTTGAAAGTTTAGAGTGTTTGCAAAACTTTGATTATAATGAAAATAATAATTATTGTCCTTTTTATTAAAATAAGAATGACTATGGGAATGGAAGGAAATGAATGCGAGAGAAGTTTTTGCGTGTGAATTTTGGTGGTTAGGGTAAGGGTATTTCAGGTATATATTTTTTATATAAGTTGTAATTATTTACAAATATGCCATAAGAAGGAGAATGAGAAACAAAAGTAGCTCAAACCCTCCTACGGGAAAAATGACTTTTTGGGGGAAAAAAAGAGAATTAAAATGAGAAGTAGAGTTCTAAAACACTAAACTTGAAATAATTTTTAAAAAAAAGGAGAAGGAGAAAAAAAAATTAGTTTTATAGAGGTACAAAACACACCCTTAGTGTGTTCCAATAGGCCTATAATCAACACTTTAGGACCTTCTATCTTCTGAACAACAAAGTTGGCATAGCCAGATCTTTATAGTTTTGGACATACATTTTGAAGCTCTTGTTGCCCATCATTCTTCAGTCTTGCAATCAGAGCATTTCTTAACCACTCCTTATCGTTAGGCTTTATATGAACATAGTCCTCCTTATCCTTGTGTGCATCTAGATAAATTGAAGCGCACGAATTTGTTACTTGCGCAAACGATACGCCGCACTGGACAAGCGATGACCTTATATGTTTAGTGGAAGTGCTACCAGATTCCTTCCTTGCTGGTTTGGCCTGATGGCCTTGCTCTTTGGATCTGCTTCATTCATACTGATATTCCAGCATTGACCTGAATCATGCGGCCATATAGGTTCCGTCCATTGATCTTTGAGGCCAATACCGTTGCTTTATCGCCCACACCATAACGAACAAAGCCGAAACATCTTCCATGAATATCAAGCTTGGAAGGGACGAAGGCATCCTTCACTTCACCATACTCTTCAAAAATCTTACACATCTTGCGAGTCCCCCAAGATTGAGGGAAGTTCGTGAAAAATAGAGTGACCGAGAAGGATCTCTTGCGGCGGTTCATCGATGAAACAAGCCGTACAAACACTGATTTATAACGTGAAACCAATGTCTATCCATCATCAGAGTCTGGATTTTGTTTAATTCAAATTTTTGATTTTATTTATCGCGAAAGTGATTATACAAACTAGCTCCAAAAATGATCATAGTCATGAAACGTACCATCACAAAAACTAAATAGAAAATCAATACTTTTTCCCGCGATTGCGCTGGCTACGTCTCGGGCTGAGTTTTTTCTTTGATGGTTGCACCATTAGTTCATAGTGCTCAATAAGCTCTTGATCCTCCTCCTCAACTTGGTCTGGCCAACTCTTGCCAGGAGAGGTTGTTTCTAGAGGGATTGCAGGTATCAATTTGTCTGAATGTTTCCATTTCTGCATTGAACTGAGTACGCCTTTTGCTGTATCCCAACTCAGTTCATTTAATGAGTCTTCTAGTCCATTGTATAGTATATACCAACGGTCCTTTTCTAGCTGTTCGATCACCTAATCATCCTGACTTAAGGGTTCTTGCTGTTTGTTTTCTCCTCCTCTTCTGTGCTACACATCTCTATGGGTTCCTGGGGGGCTACTGATGACCTTGGGTGTATGCCTTGGGACCAACAGTATCAGAGTCTGGATTTTTTTCGCCCACTTTCTCCTTTCCTTTGTGGCTTTCCCGGGACACTTCTCTCCATGTCTCCGTTCTTGCCATTTGAATTAAATTTATTTGCAAATAAGGTAAAACTAATTCCGATAGTGAGTGTTCTAAAAAGTACTAGCCATTTGGGCAGGCACATATCAGCCAACACCCAGATTGCTTAGGTCCCCACCTATGCTGTCTAACTAGCATCTAAGCAATTTTTATTTTTTTTAATTATAATTTTTAAAAATATATATTATAATATTAATAATTATAACATAAATGTTAATATGTATAATAATTAAAAAATATTAATTTTGAGTGAGCTAAACAAAATAATATCAGTGTTCGAAAGTTCGTCTTCATCTTCAACATATTAATATCTAACATGATTTCCGTTCAACTCAAAATCTTCATCATTCATCACCGCCCCTTCGCCATCTGAATTAAACTTGTTATCATTTGAGTTTTGTATATTTTTTATGGTTTTCACAGGTTTAGTTCCTTTAGACTCTTCATAACTCAATGGAAGTTGTAGCCGTAATTCTACTTCATCTTCTTTCAATCCTTAGTCACAACAAACTATGTTTGGCCATGGCATGTATAATCAACCCGTAAGATTTTTCTCTCGTTTTTCCTTATTGTATAGACTAGACGGCTATAATTATAGTTTTATTTACGTTTTTGTGTTTAATTTGTAGATCTATACATGAGCTTAGACATATAAATAAAATTTATAGCTTAAATCCATGTATTAATTTAATTTGAATTTTGTTTGTGGTTAAGTGGGTGGCTGTGTGAGCGAACTAGGATGGAGCCTAGGCAGATCGAGTAGTCGCCCAAGCCGACTAGGCGGCTACACAGGGTCCTGGACTGCCTAGCAGGAGCACTCAGGCTCAGTTCGGGGCGGTCACAAGCCTTGCAGCATCTAGGTGCGACTTTTAGATCAGTGCACACAAGTGGAGTAATATGGTGTGCCTTTTTCGTCAACTTCAGGTGGCCGAACAAAAAAACAGTCAACATTTTTGCAATCCTCACGTCGAAGACTTTCATAAGACGGTTATAGATTCTGGTTTCGACGATTTTGCTACGAAAAAACTAAAATCCTATAGCAACAAAGATAACCATAGTCTTAAACAGTATTTTACGAGCGCCAGAGTGAAAGTTTAGGACTGGTTCTTAAACATATTTGACATGTGAATTCCGGAATCAATCTATTTGTTTATCCTAAAAGTAATTTAAATTAATTTTTTTTACTAGGCTTACCCAATTTATTTAGGTAAATCTACCATTTCTGTACATAAAACATAGTCAACATTGAAGCAAATCGGAATCCATGTTAAAATCAGCGGTAGTGATACGTACATCAAATATGATTACACCAAATTTTGTGTAAGTTAGAAGTATGTTAACACTTTTATTAGTGAAAAATACTTTAGTATGAACTCATCATTCTCAACTAACGGCAGTTTGCACATGGATGGTTTTTATTAACTTATTGCCTGTTCAGATTCGTACACCAAATTTGGTGTAACCATATTAGGTATACGAATCATTTTCCTAAAAACAGTTACCGTAGAATAACAACGGAAAAATAGCTAGAGCAACAAAAACATATCATCATAAACAACATATCAGTTACTCTCAAATAACAAAGGGAAAATCATCACCAACATAAAATGGAACAAGTATATCCAAAATGGCTAACAATAGAAGGTAGTACGCGGGAAGAGAATTATGAAATTTGTGAAATCTCCTTTGCCGGTTTAACCCTAGTTTTGTGCACTGACGTTGGAGTACGAAGTATGACTCCTATGAAAAGGACATCTAACTTATCATCGAGTTAAGGATCAGTTTGCATAGTGGAAGAGAGTATATTTTCGTGTTAAAACATTCATGCTGGCAAACAATGTGCTTACTGATCTGACGCCCATTTACTTGTGGTGGACAACGAAACGAAGTTTACTGTTATGCATAAATATTTAAAAGATATGAAGCTCGAGATGTTTGGCTCGTGAGAAATTTTGTGTGGAAATTTAATCTGAACTATTTGTATTGGAATTGTACTTGATGTATTGCACTTATCATAATGAACTTTTTTTATTGAACTTATTGCATTGATACAGGGATTGCCTTAATAAACAATACAATAAATATGAAATTATAGTAACACTAGTCATAATATCCGCCAAATTGCATTTCTGGAGGGGTCTGCTCCTTCTACAAAATTATAATATTATTGCTAGATATATTTAAAACAATCTTTTAAGTTAAAATAATAATAAAATAAACTCTACGTTGTTTCGGCTTTTTCCGTCATCTATCTCGTTACGCTTTCTCTTATTTGGGTCTTTGGGAGCTGATTTCATCTTTTGTCGTTCAATAAGAGTGATCTCTCCTCCTACGGGTGTCCAATCGGTATTCACTATTCCGATACCGGTCCAGCGTAGGACCGGTACCGAACCGGTAATAATTCGGTGCCTAAAAAGGACACCGAACCCGGTTCCGGGACCGGCCGGTACCGGTCCCTATCGACACTGGTATTTCGGTACCAAAGCCTTAATGGACCGGTACTATCGGTACCGGTTTGGTGCCGGTACCGACAAAAACCATCATCTAAACTGAAGCAGCTTCACTTCACTGAAGTCTGAAGCACAAAACAGGCAAGTGAAGCAGCTTCAACATCCCCCTATTGCCATAAACCTATTAAACCATCATCAAAACTGAAGAAAATGAAGCACAAAACAAGAACTGAAGCATCATACGCACACAAACA
>JAOYMZ010048778.1:0-14260 GCA_025802335.1 Pinguicula primuliflora | reverse complement strand
ATAGAGCCTGGATGGGTGTTCGAAGATCAAGAGTCTTCGTGGGCAAGCGATTAACTAGATATGTAGCAGTGGCCACAGCCTTTGGCCACAAATACTGGGGAACCCCTGAATCCAACATGATAGATCTCGTGATCTCCAACAAAATCCAATTTTTACATTTTGTCACTCCATTTTTCTCAGGGGTATATGAACATGTAATCTGATGAACGATTCCCTTTTCCGAGAAGAATTGAGTCATAGACTGGTTCACAAATTCCCTTCCATTGTCAGTCCAAAAGATTCTCACAGATGCATCAAATTGAGTCGTAAGCATACGGTAAAAATGAAGAAATTTCTCAAAAACATTTGACTTCTGCTTAAGAAAGTAAATCCAGCACATACGGGTGCAATCGTCCACAAATAAATGAAAGTACTGGAGTCCCCTGCCTCCAACAACCAGAGCGGGTCCCCACACATCAGAGTCAATTAATTCAAAAGGTTTATCAAAGCGAGACATACTAGGAGAAAACGACGACCTATGTGTCTTTGCTCGAGCACACAAGTCACCACGAATAGGAAAACACGATAATTTAGGAAATAACTTTTACAGGTATCCATCAGACGGATGACCTAACCGTCGGTGCCATAACCAGCCCTTATTATCTCGAACAGCTAGGGTACGACCTGAGACAGCTGCCTCATCCACATAGTATAGCCCAGCCCTCTCAGTGCCATACCAAATGATCTTCTTCGTCCGGATATTCTGTAATAAACAGAAACTCGGATACATCAGCACAGTGCAATTTAATTCTTTTGTGACATGTGATGCAGATAATAATTTATGCGATAGGGATGGGACAAGGAGACAATTCGATAATTTTAGTGACGGAATAATCTCAATTTTTCCAGCTCCTGTGATCGGTAACATTTCCCCATTTGCCGTCTGAATAATTCTCTTTCGAGGAACCTGATCACTAATTATATCCAAAGAATCATAAGTCACAGTGTCAGTAGCGCCGCAATCAAAAATCCACTTACTGTCCAGAAAGGAGTGAGAATTAAGTAATGCGTACGACACATCATCATCAAAATTTCCGAAGCACCCCTCCTCGAAAAATTTGGATCCACATGACCCCATCTTAGAAAAAATGGATCCCACATAATCCCAATTTTTTGGAAAATTGGGTTCCATATCTTTCCGCCCAGCACCATAATTCAGCCCATGGCAAATATGTTCCCTTAGCACCAGGCCTGAATCCTTCGCACAACTCGGCCCACAATAAACCTTCTTAGCAGCAATAGATCTATACTGTGAAATATACGCAGGTTTCATACCTGAGTTCTCTCCTTCGGCGTGAGCTTCACCTCCAGATTTGGCCTCCTGCTGCCAGTTTCGTCCGTCGCCTGTTACAGCCAAGGGCTGGTCGGCATCGGTTAGTCGCCTTCCGATGCCGACCACCGCAAATCCTTCACCTTCTGATGCCTCTTCTTCCAAACCCTCACCGACAGCCACAGTCCCAAGTCTGTTTCTGATGCCGTGCTGTGTTGCCGGTGGTCGGCCGCCCTAGAAACAACGGCAATCCCAGCGGATGTGCCCCTAGACTCCGCAGTGATGACAGAAATGCATGTCCTTCGGAAATGATGATTTAGGTCCGTCGCCGGCTATTTCTGATCCGTCAATATCATTGCCGGAGTGCCAAACCGGAGGAGGGCAGCCGTGCTGTGGTGGAAGACCGAGTACGGGTCGCGGTTTAGGCAGTATCCCCCGACCTGCTCTAGTGTTGTGAATCGGGCCCAAACTCTGACCCATTCCCGTCTGTCGGTGGCCTAACCAGACTTTCAGGCCTGACCCGAGATCGTCTTTTTCTGTAGAACCCGACTGGACAGGACCCCGAATGTGTGTTCTCGCTGCTTCTCTTCTCACAGTAGCATAGGCCTCATCAACATCAGGTAAAGTTTTTTCTTTTATAATATCTCGTACGATTGGATCGAACACGTTATTCAATCAGGCCAGGAATTTAAATAATCTGTGTTCATTATGCAATTCATTGAATTTTTGAATATCGCCTGCTTCTGTCATAGGGTTTGTCCTACGTCGATCTATCTCCATCTACAAATCTTTAATAGTATTGTAATAGTCCTCTATGGTATTTTCACCTTGTTTCATCTGATCTGCCCTTATGGTAAGATCGAAAATTTGTAGGTTGTCTTCCCTAGCTTCAAAGACTTTTGCGAGGCCCTTCCATAGTTCGTGAGCGTTTGGAAAATTCAGGTATTGCCTCGATAGGCGAGGGGGAGTAATGCTTCTCACATTGTCTTGGTGGCAAAACAAAGGTCACCACAGAGGGTGGAAGACTTTAGACCTATTACACTAGTGAACAGTGCCTACAAGATAGTGGCAAAAATTGTATCAAAGCGGATTAAGGTTGTAATGGATGATATTATTTCAGAGAACCAATCTGCTTTCATAGGCAATAGACAACTCATGTAGGGGTTCTTATGTGCTAATGAAACTGTGCAGGATATGAGAAGAACAGGGAAACAAGCTTTGATTTTGAGAGTTGGTTTTGAAAAGGCATATGACACTGTTAATTGGGGATTTCTGGACAATATGGCAGATTTGATGGGTTTTCCTGCCAAATGGAGAAGATGGATTATGGATTGTTTAACTTCTGCTTCGAGTTTGGTACTGATAAATGGAAGTCCCTCCAAAGAGTTCAAACCACAGAGGAAATTGAGACACGGTGACCCACTGTCTCCGTTCCTATATTTGATTATAGCACAAGGCTTATCATGGTTGATGGATAGGGCAGTGCAACAACATTTGATTAATCCAGTGTAAGTGGGAGGCAATGGAGTTCAAGTTTCACACTTACAATATGCCGATGACACTATTTTCTTTATGATGAAAAATTGGTGCTGTGTCAGGGGACCGAAGGCCATGTTGAGATGTTTAGAGTTGATTTCAGGTCTGAAGATTAATTTTGGAAAGAGTGAAATGATTGGAATTAACATGGAGGATGGAAGGACTAAAGAAATGGCAAAGTATTTCAATTGTAAAGTAGGTGGTCTACGTTGGTTTACCTTGGATTTCCAATAGGTACGCGCGAAACATATGGAGGGATGTGGAATGATATGGTTGAAAGATTACAGAAAAGGGTGGGAGATTGGAGATTCAAAAATTTATCAACGGGTGGTAGACTCGTGCTTATTCGATCTGTGTTATCCTCTCTGCCGATTCATTATTTTTTCATGTTCCTAGATCCTAAGAAAGTGTTGCATAAACTCGAGTCTATCTGTAGGAATTTCTTCTGGGGATTGAGGAATGAGGAGAAAAAAGTGTCATGGGTAGCATGGGATAAAATTTGTCAACCCATAGATAGGGGGTTGGGGATGCGTAGGTTCGATGACATGAATAAGGCACTGTTTGGCAAGTGGATAGGAATGATTTTAGAAGGAAAAGATACATTTTGGAAATGGGTGATAAGATCTAAATATGGAAGGAGGGGAGAGCAGTATGTGGGAATTAAGAGGGAACTTGGGGAGGTAAGGGAAATAAATAGAGAACAATGGATGAGGGGGAGAGGGGTAGTCAAGTGTTCGGTGTGGTGGAAAAATATACAAAAGGTGGCTAGTGAACAATGGGTAATGGAAATGATGGAGATCAAATTGGGAGATGGGAAATCGGTTAAGTTTTGGGAAGATATATGGTGTAATGGGAAGGTGTTGAAGGATGAGTTCATTAGATTGTTTATGTTAGATACATAAAAAATGGGCTATGTGGCTGACCATGTTAAATGGGAAGGGTGTGAATGGAGTTGGAACTTTGTGTGGAGAAGTGAGTTGAGGGAATGGGAGAAAAGTGAGGTTGAGGGACTAATTTCAATGCTTTCTGATATTGTGTTGCAGGAAACAACCATAGCTGTTTGGCGGTGTACAGATAGTGACTCTTGGAGATATGAAGTACGCATAGCCACAAGAAAGCTGAGCGAAGCAGTACCTGAGCTCTACGATGAAGACTTGCAACAAATATTGCAGCAAGTCTAGAACCCATATTTGCCAAAGAAGGTGGAACTTCTTGGTTGGAGGATGTTACAAAACCGATTTCCCACCCTAGCAAATTTGAAGAGGCGACAAATTATTGCTGCTGAAGTAAGTGATTCTTGTCCCAAGTGTGATGGTATGATAAAAACTGAAGTGCATAAATTTGAATAGTGTTATGTTGCCATGGATGTGTGGAATCTGGTGGTGAATTGGCTACAAATATCAAACAGTGGTGTGGGTTTTTCTTTATCACAGTTAATTTTGTTGAAATCGTGTGGTGTGAAAAGCAAAATCTGGTTGGCTATATGGTTTGCTGTGGTATGGATGCTTTGGGTGAACAGAAATGCTGCCTATTTTTGTTCTCGGGTTATAAATGCGAAAAGGATAGTGCAACAGGTTCAAGCTGCAACATGGAAATGGATTAAGGCTACGAATGAGATTTCTTTTGTACATGGAATAGGAGAATAGTTACGAGATCCCATTTTGTGCTTTAGGGGATTGTAAATATAGATGCGTATGCATCGAACACAATGTATATGGTGACGAGTCTTTTGTCATTTTTATAAAATTTTCGCTTAACCAAAGAAAAACTATCAGGTCCTGCCCTCAAAGGTAGGCATTTGCTCAGAACTTGTCTAAGTTCATTCAAATTTTTAATCTCCCATGTTCTCAGATATCTTCTGAATGGTATTGAGATTTCCTCAGCAGTGGTCAATGTACTGAAGATTACTTGCACAGTCTGAAGTTTTTCGTTTGCAAGCCTATACAAATTAGGGAATAGAAGCGCCAATGGCCCATCTCCAGTCGAGTTGGACAACCAAAACAATGCTATGTCACCTGATCATAGGCTCAAATTCGCATGAGAGCTAAGCCATGCTGCAGAAGTTACCTTGTCCCATATATCATTCTACAATCTGGACATATTGTCCGGAATAGTTAACAATCAGAGGTCTGTTGTTGGGTCAAATCTTCTGAAATATTTAGAAAATATTACTTTCTCCCATAAACTCCATGGCTCTAGCTTTAACCTCCACAACCATTTAAGCAGAAAGGCAGAATTCAAGTCTTTCAAGTCTCGGATATCAAGACTTCTTGATTTTACATCTGTGCACAATGTACTCCATTTTATCCAGTGAATATCTCTGTTGCCTTCTGACGATTTCTCCAGAGGAAGCTGCACACAATCTGATTAATCTTACATGTGTATGCTTACTTTGCATGGGATGTTTGGTGGCCATATGAAGCAATGATGGTCTGAAGGGGTTCCCCTATATATAATGAGGTTCTAGGCTGAGTGGTTTGAAAAAGATCCTGTGGCTTCAAGTTCCCAGATGCAAATGTCGTTTCCTTGGTATTGAGGTATCTGAGTGAAGTTATCCACACTGGAGCAAAATGAGCATCAACATCCATATTGAAATCAGGAGTCCAACTAAAGATTTTCATTCCATAACCATTAATGGACCAAGTAATCTCAACCATAATTTATGTCTATCATCTTAATTTTTGAACCGAAATAGAACATGCATTTGATCTAATAATCCAGCGGTAAAATCAGATTTCATGCCAAAACCTGTGATGATCTTTATTATCTCTGCCACTGATGGTATGCAATTTGTGAAACTTTCCAACCAATGGCTCAAGGAAGGGTGAAGCTAAATAGTCTATGTCCGCATTGGATAGTTCGACGGTCGGTTCCCCTTTCCATCGTGTTCGTAATAGAGAGATTTTGGATTGAGCTTTGCATCTGCTGAGGGATTGAGAAGTGACTGATGAGGATTTTTCGTAATGTCACAAATCCTATCGCATTTAAATTTATATTTCCAAAACAACTCTAGACTCGTATAGAAAGTAAAGACGTCCCGGGTCGATTTCGAAGGATTTGGGGTGGGATTAGTGACTAGCTAATATTTAAATGCCTAACTATATTCTCCTAGACATACTACAAATCGTTTTAGAATTGATTAAACTAAAAACAAAAACTAGAACTAACCTAAAAACAAAAACAGCAACTACCCCTAAACTAGATAAGTGACTGCCGAGATAACAAGTTGCTGGCCAAATGGAAGTAGCAACAAGTGACTAACCTAGCAACAAACCTAAATTGAACACCTTTGCAACAAGTGGCTGCTCCTAAATGTGACTGCCAAAATGTAAAGAGAAATACAAACTTGGGAAAGTAACTGGCCGAAACTTTAGGGGAAGCAAGTGACTGCTAGAATGGAAATAGCTACTTGGGTTAATTAAGACTCTGAGATAAATATGGGTTTAGGCACTAACCCTTCCCTTGTTGCTACGTAAATATGTTCTTAATCTAATGTAGCTTTCAATTAAATGGTGAGTCTATTTTATAGCCTTGTAATCACTTAAACATCTAACCCTAGCCAACTAAGTAGAAAGCAATTAGGTTTAGGCAAAATCCCAATCAAACCATCAATTAAGAGATTATAATTGTGACCCAACCCAAATCTTTACTCCTATAATCGACTTAGGAATTGAATCATACAAGCAATTCACCAAACCTAAATGAAAACTCCAAATAGATATTTAAGAAACATAATCAAGATTACTTAACAAGTACAAGGCAAAGTGTCCAATCCCATAAGGAAAGTAGCTACACATGCTTAAAACTAAGATAAACAAGCTAATAGACTAAAAGGGCCAAAACAAGAAGAAGAGGGAGTAGATGATCTCATTTGATGCAAAGGTGGAAATCCTTCTTCAAATCTTGAATTCAATCTCTGGTGTCCGTCTTTGCCGTGCGCCGCCGTGTTTCCACCGCCGCCCGCCGTCCCGTGACACCGTCCTCCTCCCCAAGATGCTCCTGGCCGAAAGTTCACCTCCTCCAAAAATAAGTCTCGTGTGTTTTGTAAGGTGAAAAAGGAGAGAGGGGTATCAATTGGTGAAGGAAGGGTTTTAAAGAGGTGGATAAGGCTTTGAAATGTCCTTCTTGCCTTGAAAGTTGGTCCACACAAGTTTGGATAAGATTGCCAACTCCTTTTTTGTCCTCTAGTGACTAGAAAACTTGGTGGCCAAGGCTTGCTCGAAAATTGCATGTATTTTGGGCCTTAATTTCCACTTTGTTGGGCCTTTTTCCTTCTTCAACTTAAACTTGGCCCTTTAACACAAATTAGAATAAAAACAAGTAAAACAATACAAAAAATATAAATAAAGATATGATTTCAAACAAATATTAACAAATAAATGAGCCAAAAAATGCATATGAATTGGGCTCATCACGGACGTCGGTGAAAAATTCCGAACCAAAAGTGAAGCATCCAACAATGAGCGGGATGCCATCGAAAGTGAAGCTGGAGGTATGACACATAATAAGACACATCCATCATTAGTTTGCAGTATTGATATTTCGACTGAACGAAATGTATCCAAAAGTGACGCCGGGAATGCGACACCTAAGACACCTCCATCATTGGAATGTAGTGTTGACATTTGCGGGACGGATAACGGTTATGCTGATGAAATTTTTACTGAAGATTTTGCTTCTAAAAAAGGCAAATGAGGAAAAATAAGTAGTTGCAAAAGAAAGAGGGGGTCTAGGTTAAAAGAGCACAAAGACTTGATTGTTAGATGAGTTTCTAAGAGGAATAAAGTATACGATCCCAGCACGACGTTCACAGAAGAGATGAAAAACACACTGAATAATCTCTGTGTGTGGATGAATATGGAGGACGGACGTAGAAAGGCGGACGATATTCAGGGTGACCATGTTTTTGTTTCAAGGGAAAACTTACGAGCTCTTTTGGGGACTGATGTGTGGCTATAGGAAATAGTAAGGTTTAATAAATGTACTTGGTTCCAATTTAGCATTTCTCTAACCAATTTGTTCCTTCCATTCTATATCTCAGATCATTGTTGAAATCCTTTATCTGATGAGGAAGAGATCAGAAAAATATGCTAGCGTATTTTCACAAAATAAGGCAATTGCCATGTCAAAATTTTGTGTTACTGTCAGTGTCATCAGGAGAGGCAAAAAAACTCAATGCAGTAGTGTTAAGAAGTCACTCATGGACCATGTGACAGCATGCCTACTCGGACGGGGACCATCATGGTTGGATTGCGATGTAGTTTACGTGCCTTGAAACATCAAAAATAGGTATTGGGTGGTTGCCGTAATGGACTTGCAGAAGAGATAAATAAAAGTTATTGACAACCAGCCAAATGCGTACAATGATCAGGATTTGGGAAAATTTATAAGACTATTATTCACTGTCATGACGAACGTGATGAAGACTTAGCAAGCAGACTTCAAGAAGAGGTGGGATACAAATTTTCCGCTCAATATGAAACACTGGACGTGGAAACGCCTAAGAGGTGTATCTTTCGAGGTCAATCAGAAAGTGCACCCCACGTAAGTACATAATCGTATGAAAAATAGTATCCTTATCACTAGACGCTAACTAATGCCTGTATGTTCTGATTTTTTATAAACAATGGAAACAACATTATCTACTTGTGCAAGAACATAGAACTGCAGATGATAGGGATCAACGACAATTTAGGAAAATAAATTAATCCTGATATAGTGAAACATTATAGGGAACTCTATGTCACGTCAATTTTTCAAAATGAATTGCCCATTTGAGAATGTCATGTAAAGACCTGATAATTTTGTATTAACAACTTTTTGTATTAATGAGTTTATGCATCTGTTGTGGCGGTACCGAAGTCATCATTCGGCTAGTGTGTAATTTTCGATATATGTAGATGTAGTGACTTGATAGTTTCTTTCTTTATTAACGTTTTGTATACACTGCTCTTATAATTGTTATGTTGGGATCCTCCAAATTGTTCAAACTTTGATCACTCCGTTTAATATGGAACACCAAACATAGAATCGTATCTTCACGACATGTGAATCACACCCGAAATGTCCATAAATTAAACAATTTAAATATGAAATATAAAGAGCATCGCGACTGAACAGTTTGAAGATGGATATTTAAGACTAAAGTACATTCCCGCTACCGGAGGGGTATTAGCGACTTGTCGAGATGGAGTGTCCATCAATGCTAGCAGAATTTTGGCAACTCGTCTATACAAGGCCCCGTCGATGCTAGCGGGATATTCGCGGCTCGTCCATACGGGGAACCAAACGTCACTATCAGGGCATTGGTGACTTGTCGATATGAGGTGCCTACCGACACTAGCAGGATATTCACGACCAGTCGATACGTGGTCTCAGTCGACTCTAACGCGATATTCACGACTGGTCGATACGGGGTTCCTGTCGACATTAGCGGGATATTATTAACATGTTGATACGTGACCCCCATCGATACGTCCATTATTGTATGTCTTCGCATAATGTCCATGAACACTGCACTTACTGCAACATTTTTTGCATTTGGCTACCATTTCGATGCCCGATTTGTGACGTGACATTGTTGGTCTCCTCCCTTCCTTTCAATATCTGGGGGTAACACTTCCATCCTCCAGACCATTTCAGGAACGACATGCAATGCATCATTGTGGACGGGTATATCGTATCGCGATATGCTTCCACCAAATACTATCATGTGAGGTACGGCGAGATAAGGCTGTATACGCTAATCTCGACTTTATTAGCTACTGCAAATGCATGTACACATGACGATTCGTCTATATTAAACTCCATGCAATCGCACGACTTGGTAAAAATGTTCACCAAGACGGACACATTACCACCCATTAAGACTTGATACCCATATCCATTGAACTGATTGACAACCTGTCTGTTGGATTCGGACCAATAATCCCTAAACTTAACTTCCTGAGCTGTTGAGAGGTGTTTGTTTCCAGACGCAGCTTGTTGACGTCTCTCATTCCACCACTGTTACTGCATTCAGTAGGACAATAATTGGGTATTCTCTCTAGTGGCCTAACACTACATTTATTTATTTGACAAGGTTTGTCGTCATGATGTTATACCTTCGACGTGGATAGTTGCACTTGGCCCATCTCGATGGCCAACCTTCTGTTCGAGGTAGGTCATGACCGAAGGATAATTGAACGCGATATCTGTCATGTTACTTTTGAATTCTTCGACCCTGTACGCATCGACAGCCTTTCCGTACTATCCGATGATGCTTCCACACTTAGAATTTTTTCTTTACGTTCTGCCCGATGTCTCATGCACATATGTCGTGATGGGCATTTTGGAAAACATCTTTCATCGCTGCTGCAATGCTACTTGCCCTGTCCGATATTATCATCAGGTTGTCGGTATTGCCAATAATATCTTTCAATTTCGATAAGAACCACGTTCACGATAATCCATTCTCTGAATCAACAATTACCCAAGCGAGTGGATAGCACTTGCTTTGACTGTCCTATGTTGTGGCAACCAACATTACTCCCCTGTATTACCTTTCAGAAATGTGGCTTCAATCCCAATCACCTTCCTCATGAAGGCATAACCCCTTATCGACGCCCCAAATGCCAAAAAACAATACTGGAATCTATTGTTACTATCGACATGTATGTGAGTTACTGTCCCTTAATTCAACCGTTCGAGGAGTTATAAGTGAGATACAAGTTTGCTGTAATTTTCTTCGGGCGAACCTCGAGCAATGTTTTGAGCACGTCTCATCACCACAAAGCTTTGTCATAACTACTTGTGCTTCCAGATTCATGCGAACTAGTGACTAGATTGCTCTAAGAACAGGCCCCTTCCCAATATCGACAAATTGATGAGCAATAAGTTCCCCTATCACGACAGACGTTGCCCATCGATAACTTGCATGTATGTACTCGACAGAACATTCATGATCGTCATTGCAAGTTTGGATAGTAAAATACTCTGATTCATCACAGACTTTCACCCCTCGGACCCTCCATTTACAGTTTTGATCGACGCAGCATACGACTAACAAAGACTTATTAAATTTTCTTGTACGAATTTCAAAATTACCATCAAACGCGGTAGCAATAAGTTTTTTCATCAATTGGTCTTTAGAGTCATAATATTGACCTATATGGATATCTGATCCATCTCCAAACGTATTAATGGGTGACGGTATTAACTCATCACCTGTTAATACTTGCTCAGACTCATTTATAGGATTATTGTATGGATGCAAATCATGTATCGAATCATCCAGAGGCTGAGAATCATATATCAGATCATCCAAAGGCGGAGACTCAAGTATCGGATCATCTAGAGGTTGAGACTCATATATCGGACTTGGACGTACTTGCCTAGCATTCTGGCTTGTAAGATCCAAATTTCGACGTACTGTCATTTTTGTTTCGTGTGTGATGGGCGACTCTCTTGCGCACCACAGATCGGGAAGTGTATCCGGAGTGTCTTGATTTTCAATTCTCATCACGGGGCCGAAGCAGTCATCATCGAAATTTCCATCAACTTGCTCGCTATCCGAATTCTCCTTAGGATGCTCTAAACCCTAAACCCACATCCGGGTGTCTCGTTGAATTCTCGTACTCACATTTGCCAAAAAATCCGAAAACATCACCGTCATCACACAAGAAAATGGTAGAGCTAGCGTGGTCGCACTTCATGTTGGGATTGTACTACAAAACTAGATCAAATGTACCTTTACTGAGTTCAAATCTGTTGTACATGAGATCTAACAGAGACGCGAATAATATGTTCTTCTCGATTCGAGCAGCTCTTAAATTACATTCAATGTTTGCAATTCTAATATTTGGATGATCATTTACTTCCCAAAAATTTGCATTCTTATAAAATAGTGTCAGTATCATCTGCAAATAATATAAAACAGAACATCATATGTAAATAATCATAGAGTCGGGTATCACGACAAAATTAGTCGTGTTAAGACCGAATGAATGAACGACGACTAGTCGTGTGAGACACGAAACTATCTGTTCACTTTCACACTTTCATTCTTATAATGTAATGAAGCAATCCTACTGTAAATATCATACAGAAGTGTAAACCTCACAGGAAAATGCATGACCATCTCTCGATTGTAACGATAGTGTCATAAATCAGTTCGAACTCGGATTCAAACGCATCTTCAACAAATAAACCCGCTTAAAATGTACCATTTTCACGCTAGACTCGTCGATGATTTCTCTTTCTTTCTCTCTGAATACGTTTTCTGATTAGTCGTTGTGCCAGGAATGGTGAAGAAATGGAAAAATAAAATCGAAAAAAATGCAAGTTTTCTTTTTCCGGTGACGGTGTTTCCGTACAGTCGTAGATGAGTTTGGCGGGAATGAGTGTGGTTAAGTTAACTGGGTGTTTAATAGTATTTGTTTACTGCGTAAACTAAAATATATTCGATTTTCGATTTATTGTTAAAAATGGAGGTTACTTTTATAATTTTTTTTAATATTATTTTTCAAAAACAGATTTATCTTACTTTTACGAATGATCCATAAATCATGATATATTTTCATCTTCACTGCATCAAATTGTTACTGCAATAAATTCGATTGGGTGAATATGGTAGATCTGATATGAACCCTAAAATTTCACAAACTTAAGAAAAACGAATCCGGTAACCCAGAAATCACTTTTTAAATTGTTACGAAATAGCTATATATTTTTTTTGCTGGCACATAATTTTCTTTTAAAATATTTTTTTTAGCAAAGCAACTTTCATTAATATTAAGTAGAATTAAAAATATTTACACAAGTTTCGGCCCATAACTCCAGGCCCAGACAGCCCACAATGAAAACTATGGCCCAAACCCTACAAAACCTCACCTCGCTCAAATGAAGTTGTCATGTATGAATGCAGGTCCTCTTTCCCAGTCTGTAAGCGTGAATTCTGCATACAGATCCTTCGCTCGGAACACATTCCAAACATGCCGTTGCGTTTCGCCCAAAATCTCATCCACATTCATGTGAATTCCTTTTAAACAGGCCCGATTTTGCTCCCACCAGTTCTTTTAAAATATTGATTGATTGTTGTGAAATTGATGTTATGAACACTTGTTTGGTGCATCACTATGTACGAGGATTATGTTATTTTCATTTCTTTCCTTACAATTTAAGAGTTTGAAAAAAAATAAGGGTTTGAAAGTGATTGTAGAAATTCTTTAATTGTTCAATTGTATGTTTAAATGTATGTAACTGGATCCAATAAGTTATTAATGATCTCCTGCACTGTGAATCAAGTATATGAAGAATCTGAGCGTATGAGGGATCGGTAAGGAAATTGAAGGTAACGACACTCCAACGTATTTGCTTGATGCAAATAGGCCAGACAATATGATTTTGTGGTAATACCAACTAGTTGTTCTGAATTAGAATGGTTAACGACATGGATAAAGTAATATTCTATAATTCGGTTCATAACTAAAAAGTGAGTGTTTGAGAAATGATATAAGTCACCCCCACTATGTGCACACCCCATACATATTGGTGTGTGGGGACCTATATTTATGAATGAGAGAGGGTGTGGGGGTGGTGTCCTATTTGGGGTGCCTTATATCATTTTTGGTGTTTGAGAAATGTTGATACAAAGCTTGTTTATGTTTTTTATATGTAATGTCGTTGAGGGGATTTGAACCCGTGACCTGTGAGTGCAATTGTCACACGATGACCCAGGCTGAAGCTCGAGAGAGTGCACATAGCTCCACCCTTTTTCTTATCTCTCTTGTATTAAAAAAAGAATATAAGAAGAGAAGTGACCCCTATTTATGAGTAATTAATTGGGATGGACCCAAACCCAAATGAAGGAAAGAGGCCATCACGCTTCTAAATCACATCTAAATTCTAATAGGTGTGTAAATGTAAATTATAAAAATCAGATCAGTGCTGAAAATGTAATTAGAACATGGCTTATGGCCGGGCCATTCGCAAAAATAATCTTTTGAGAAAATTGTTTTTGAAAAGTAACTTTTTAAAAAAAAGAATTGCAAATGTAACCTCCATTTTTAAAAATAAATCAAAAATCAAATATATTTTAGTTAAGGACTAAACGGTTACTACTAAACAATCATCTAACTTAACCACACTCATTCCCACCAAACCCATCTACGACCGTACGGAAACACGGTGATCGGAAAATCGAAAACCTGCATTTTTTTCAGTTTCATTTTTCCAATTCTTCACCCTTCCCAACTCAACGACTGGTCCGAAAACGTATTCAGAGATAAAGAGAGAGAGATCATCGACGGGCCCAACGTGAAAAGGGTGTATTTTAAGCTGGTTTATTTGTTAAAGGTGTGTTTGACTCCGAGTTCTAGCTGATTTATGGCACTATCGTTACAATCGAGAGATGGGTCATGCATTTTCTTGTGAGAT
>JAOYMZ010048767.1:0-14264 GCA_025802335.1 Pinguicula primuliflora | reverse complement strand
CCGGGCCGATACTCCCAATGGAATTGCAATGGATAGTAATACCTTGGAAGGAATATTGGCAACTCTGCTATGATTCAGTCTTTGCATGCAGGTCTAAATCATGCTGACATTTTTTTTCTACCAAATCTTTGCACTTGTTTGCTCATTCAAATGCTGGAGCTGCACAGAGAGAGATACAGCAACGCAGAATTTAACAACGTTGTCTTTAGTTGTCCTTATCTACCCCATTGTAGCAGTTACGTACTAAGAACCAGCTTCATATGGTCACCTTGGTGTGGGCAGTTTTCCCTTCGTTTGGATAATTTTTTCGTAACATCATCCGTTTTCGAAATTAATCGTATCATTGAAAAGCTTATATATTGTAGATGAAAATCCACATGTTTTGGTCCAGTTTCGACGGCGTTATCACCGTTTAATTTAATTTCACATTTTTCGCTTGGGTTAAGTAGTCCTAAATAGAGTTTTAGAAATTTTCGGCGACAAAGTCGCTGGAAACTGAACAAAAGCATGAGGATTTTTATCGACAATGTATAAGCTTTCCAATGGTGCGATCAATTTCGAAAACGAATGGTGTTACAAAAAAATTGTCCACACGAAGGTAAAACTGTCTACACCAAGACTGACCATACGAAGTGTTTCCTACATACTAATAGGTTCTCGTGGTAATTGGTATTATGGAAGTTGTTGAATTGTGTTGTGACACACGGGAAAACAACACAAGAATTACAAGTATAAATAAGAATTGTAGGTAGAATCAATTATCTTGAGTTCAGCATAAGAGTCTAGTTCGGCACGGCTTGATAGTTTCCACTGCTTACCAAATATATATATGGTGTGGGTGTTCAAGCCCAACAGGATTTACCTAATCGAACTTGAGGGGGAGTGTTGAATTGTGTTGGCCCACACCAGAAACACACAACATTTTATGAAGATAATCCACATTGCTAATAAAATTAAACCGCACACGTGCACCCGTACCTACAAGACTCAGTTTATGGGGCGGCCCACTTTCCCAATTTCTATAGAAGTTCCCTCGCACCTCCTCATTCTAGAGTTGTCACGATGACTTTTTTTTTATTTTTTTATATAACAGGATGTTTCACCATTATGGGAAACTGAATGTTTCTAAAACAGAACAATGAAGCTAAGGTGGCTTAAAATCGAAAGACAAATCCGAACATCTTAGAGAAGTCTCTGAAAGATCGTCACGCAACAGCTTTTGTATTTGAATAACTCCATCCAAACGTGTACCCTACGCCCCCGATGGTTCTCCTCTTCGTCCCATCCCTGGTGCGAAGAGTCGAATGTTATCCCTGCTCGAATGCCTCTCTCATGTGTTGGTGCTGAAAGCAGCAAGGACTGTGGACCTTGACTCATCTCCTCCATTTGCTTCCAGCTGATACCTTTATCGAGGTCGCTATCTGCATAGTAGAAGATCCCCAAATAGTGATTGGCAAGTCCCTATTTGGCCATCTCGTCCGTGCATTGTACATTGGCCCGGGCCGTGTGAATCAGCCTGACTGCTGTGCTGTCCAGAAGCTATCGGATTTTGTTGATAATTGATAAATTTGGCAGACCCGGCTGGCCTCCCATTATTGCTGCGATTGCGTTTCTGTAGTCCGACTCCATGACTGTGTTTTGTAGCCTCAGTTGCTGAATCAACTTTAGTCCATGAAAGATAGCTAGAAGCTCGGCGTTGTAGCTTGGACAGTTGCCAATTCGTCCTGAGAAACCGATTACCCATTGTCCTGCTGCAGTCTTAATGAGGCCACCGCATGCCGCCTTCATGCTAGATTTACAAGAGGCTCCATCCACCTGGATATGGAAGGTCACTTCCGAGCCAAGGACATAAGCTATACCTGGAACCCGCTCAATGGTCGCAGCTCTCCTAAGATTTTAGCCGCATTGTATGCAAAGAATTTGATAGTTTCTTGTGATGTTGCTTTGATGCTGTTGCAAAGCTCCATCCCAGCAACTTCCTGTGCTTGGAAAACTTCGGCGTTCCTAGCTCCCCATAGTCTCCAGCAGGTCGTCGCGAATAAAGCCTGCCACTCACCAGACAAGTTAGGAATTAAAAGGCAATTGACGACCCATACCTGAGGCGTGTCCAGCTGGAAGAAAGAGGTAGGCAGGCCGGATGTAATCCTTAACCAGATCCTGCTGCTGCAATCGCAATCCCGGAGCACATGAAGAGTAGTTTCCGATGAGGAGCAGATATGGCAGCAGTTGGATTGGGCGATCCCCCTACGATGTCGCTCAGCATTCGTCCATAAGGCGTTATGTAGGAGTTTCCAGAATAAAGTCTTAATGTTCTCCGGGAGCTTGAGTGCCCATAGGCGGCTCCAGTAAAAATCTGGTTCTGGTCCGCTCCTTCCTGTCAAGAGCTCAATTGCTGATGAGCAGCTAAAGCGACCATGAGTCGAGTGAATCCATGATAACCTATCTGATCCAGCGCCCGTGGAAGGTGGGAGCAGAGAAATGATCTGATCCACCAGTATTTCAGGTAAAAGAGTTCTGAGGAGGTTCTCATCCCATTCTCCGGAAGTGGTCACCATCCTGCATACCAAGATATCCTGCTCCGAATGGGGTGGGGGAGTTAGCGCATAAGCAAGTAGAGGAGCTGAAAAAGGGTACCAAATATCCATCCAGAAGTGGATCTGGCACCCATTACCTACTATCCATCGTGAGTTAATCTGGATGAAGCTAAAAAATTGCGAGAGTTGTAGCCACATATGCGAGCCAGCTTTAGGTAGCACATGTGTAGTTAAGTCCTTCCCTGCCAAGTTGTATGTGGCCACAAAGATGGTTGTCCAAAGTTTGGGTGCCCCAGAATATAACTCCCATGCCAACTTAACTATGAAAGCTTGGTTGGCGTCGCTGAACTAACGAAGGCCGAGTCCCCCTTGTTGCTTGGGTAAACAGACCTTATCCCAACACCGGAGATGCTTGCCTTCTGGCCTCATCTCCTCCCCATAAGAATGTCCTTGAGAATTTATCCATTTCTTTACTGGTAGCTTTCGGGACCATGACAGATTGCATCTGATAGAGAGGGAGAGCACTAAGTATCGTCTTGCAGAGGACTAGGCGCCCGGCTAAGGAAATCTTCCTCGGGTTCCACTTCCTCACTCTTTTCACCATCTTTTGCACTAAGCCCCTGTATGTATCTCTAGTGAGCCTCCCGTGTATGATGGGCACTCCTAGATACACACCAATCTCGTTTACTCGCGTGATTCCGAGGGTGGCTTCTATTCTGTCAGCCACTATGCCGTCCAAACTTGCCGGAACCCAGAATACTGATTTTGTAACATTGATTGTCTGCCCCGAAACTGCAGAGAAGGTCGCCAATACCGCCTTGATTACCCTAGCCTGTTCGACAGACGCTTCTGCAAACAAAATGAGATCGTCAGCGAAAAGCAGATGCAAAAGCGGGAACTTACCTCGACCGAACAATAGTGGCTTCCAACTGCCCTCGTTAGTAGCCACCGATATAAGTTGGGAAAGCCTCTCCATGCAAAGCACAAAGAGGCACAATTAGAAATTCGGTTTTGAATTCCAATTGCTTTACCATGAAGCAAGCAGGAGAAAAAAGAAATGAGAAATTGCACAATTAGACTCATTCAACATTTTTGACCACCGATTTATGGTAAATATTATGCAAACTGACAAATAAATTTATATATATATATTTAAAAATTATCAAAAATAAAACTTTGTTTTTTTTAAGGAGTTAAATTCAATTTATCCTATTGTGTGTGGTTTAGTCATAATTCAATATACTCATTGTGGTTAAAAAAATACAATTTACCTTTTTGTCGTTGGACAAAAATGCAATTTATCCTCTGCGTGAATTTCACTCGCAGATATTGACAGTGGGCTATGTAAATTTTTTTTTAACATATTTTTTGAAGCAATTGTATTTTAATATTTTCAGCAACATCGTATATAATATTGTCTATTTTTTTTTTAAATTTCTGATTTTTTATTATTTATTATTTTTTAGTGTTAATTTATTTTAAAAAATACAGATTCATAGTAAATGTAGATTTGATTTTTTATTTAATATTTTATGTTGTTTTTTTTCAATTTTTTTTGTAAATTTCCAATTTTAAAACTATAGGAACGTAAACATTTTTTTGGTCCAAATTAGAAGGGAATAAATTAAAATTTATTTATTTATAATTAAATTAATGAACCAAGTGGCCAATGTAAGCCCATGGGAAGACGCATTTAAGAAAGTATTTGACTTTACAAATAAATTAATAATATACCTACAAGCTCACAGAAATGGGACGAACCTTCATGGTTTGCGATGTAACAATACTAAGTCCAAGTCAGCCATACAAGGGCCACCCAAGTTTGTACGACTTTTTATATATTGTGATGGCGGTCTCCAAAGAAGAATGAAAGGCACAAAAATGGAGAAGCATCTGGGAGCTTTCGTGTTCGGCCTCTTCTTTTTGATTCTCCATTTGTGTACATCTACCGTGGACATGGCGGATGCACAGAGCACAGAGGTGGTGCCTGTCAAAGTTGGATTGGTGCTGGATATGAACAACAGCGTTGCCCAAATGGGGTTGACATGCATATCGATGGCGCTATCCGATTTCTATGCCAGTCATGAAGATTACAGAACTAGGCTGGTCCTCCACCAACGAGATTCCAAGGGAGATGTTATCGGTGCAGCTGAAGCAGGTATGGAAAATGATTTTGAATAGATGCAGCTTAGGTGTATGTTGAAATGCTGGTGTGGATGGAATCAATATATACTGAATTTCTATGGAATTGCAGCTCTGAACCTGCTGAATAATGTTGAAGTAGATGCTATTATAGGCCCCCTCTACTCAACACAGGCAAATTTCATGATAAATCTTGCGGACAGAGTCCATGTACCGATTATCACATTTTCAGCCACCAGCCCATTCCTTACATCCATTCGTAGTCCATACTTCATCCGGGCTGCTCTTAGTGATTCATCTCAAGCAGAGGCCATAAGTGCAATTGTCCAAGCATTTGGATGGAGAGAAGTTGTGCCAATTTATGTGGATGATCAGTTTGGGGAAGGGATCATCCCATACTTGACTGATGCCTTGGAACAGGTAAATGCACGTGTGCCATACAGGACCGTGATTTCATCAGCGGCAACTGATGATCAGATTGTTGCTGAGCTATACAAGCTGATAGCTATGCAAACCAGAGTTTTTGTGGTTCACATGCTGACTGGTCTCGGCTCCCGGCTCTTCACAAAGGCAAAACAACTTGGGATGATGAACGAAGACTATGCGTGGATCATAACAGATGGCATGGCGAACGAACTGGATTCAATCGATCGTCCTGTCATGGAATCCATGCTAGGAGTCATAGGTGTGAAACCTCATGTCCCGAGAACTAAACAACTCAGTATCTTTGAGGCACGATACAAGAAGAAGCTTCTGATGAACAATACAACATCTCTCAATCAGGGTCCTAACATTTTCGGACTTTGGGCCTATGATTCTGCCATTGCACTTGCCATGGCAACAGAAAAGGCAGCAGGAGTGAACAATATTACATTTTCAAAGGGAAATGTTGTTTCCCGCAATTTTACAGACCTTGAAAGCCTCAGCATCTCAAATGCTGGAGCTGCTATAGTTCAGGCACTATCAAGTATAACATTTGGAGGCCTTGCTGGAGACTTCAGGTTAGATAATCGGGAACTTAAGTCGCCTCCTTATGAGGTAGTCAATTTAGTTGGTCCAGCGGCTCGAGTGGTGGGATATTGGACGAAAGACAAAGGAATTGTTAGAGAACTGAAATTCTTGAATCATAACACAAGTTTGTCTTCCAAGTCTAATTTAAGATCCATTATATGGCCAGGGGACAGAATTTATCCACCCAAAGGATGGATGGTACCCGTAAATGGAAAGAAGTTAAGAGTTTTAGTGCCCGTAAAGGACCGTTTCCGCGAGTTCCTCCATGTCATTTGGAATAGTGATAACTCAACACATGTTGAAGGATACTGCATTGATGTTTTTGATACTGTAGTGGGAGCATTACCATATGGTGTACCATATGAATACATTCCCTTTGCTGCTGCTAACCGCACCATGGCTGGCAGCTACAACGACTTGGTCTATCAAGTACACCTTGGAGTAAGTGTTTACTCTTCAGAAAAAAGTCATTTATATCTCTAATTTTTACGGTACAGCTTATATATAGTATAGCATCAACTAAACTTTGCATTACATAAGTTAATTGTTTTATTATGCAAAACAAACAGAACTTTGATGCTGTGGTTGGAGATGTGACTATAATAGCAAACAGATCGCAGTATGTTGATTTCACACTTCCATATACCGAATCTGGTGTATTGATGATTGTACCAGTCAGCATTGGCAGGGAAAGAAATGCATGGGTGTTTCTACAGCCTCTGAGTTGGCAACTTTGGTTAACGAGCTTTTGCTCATTTCTTTTCATAGGAGTCCTCACATGGATTCTTGAACATCAAATCAATGAAGATTTTAGAGGGGATCCTGTAGGCTTGATATTCTGGTTTTCTTTCTCTACCATGGTTTTTGCTCACAGTGAGTTTTAGGATTCCATCTTAACTTCCCATCAATTAATTATCCTTAAGATTGCATCCTCAGAGTTCATGTAATAACTGATTAAACTTGTTTTCTTTATGTTTATGCAGAGGAGAAGGTTATAAGCAACTGGTCTAGGGCTATCTTGATTTTATGGTTCTTTGTTGTTCTCATACTAACACAGAGTTATACGGCTAGCCTTACATCCATGCTGACGGTTCAGCAATTGAAACCTTCTTTCACAGATATTAATGAGCTTATCAAGAACCACGAAAATGTGGGTTATCACAAGACATCATTTGTCTTTGGACTTCTGATACAGATGAACTTCCGAGAATCCCAACTTGTGGGATATGGCAGTCCAGAGGAACTTGATGAACTCTTCTCGAAAGGGAGTAGAAATGGCGGTATAGCTGCAGCGTTCGATGAGAACCCATATTTAAAACTCTTCGTGTCTAAGTACTGCCCAAAGTACACCACGGTTGGTCCGACTTACCAGACAGCTGGCTTTGGCTTTGTATGTTTTTCCCTTTCATCTACAATATGGTTTCTTGCTCCATATTATTATGTCACCTCTTCCCCATCATGCATCACCAAATGAGTGCATATGTTTACAGGTCTTTCCAAGGAGTTCTCCATTAGTACCAGATATATCACGAGCTATCTTGACTGTGACAGAGAGCGAAAAGATGAGGCAGATGGAGGAAGCATGGCTGGGAGATGCTAAACAATGTCCAGATCCTAGTACCTCAGTCTCGTCCATCAATCTTGGCCTAGAAAGCTTCTGGGGCCTCTTTCTTATAGTTGGAAGTGTTGGTCTGTTAGCTCTCATTGTCTTCATGATCACATTCTTGGATAAAAATCGTGATGTCATGGATCGCTCCAACCCCAATTCAACAATATGGAGCAAGATAGCAGAGCTGTTTGAGAGGTTCTACAGTAAAGATCTGAGTAATGACAGTTCCAAGAACGTGAAAGAACAAGTGGGAGATCACAAGTGTGGATGTGCTTGCAATTGCATGAAGAGACTACTAGTGATGGAACTGATCACAGATGATAATCAACCGTTAGAATCTGATGAATCAAGGCTATCAAATTCACCGGAAATTATGGGTCACGGTGGCTCGACGTCGGAGCAGATGGACGGACTGCTCATTAATGCACACTTGACCGGTGAGATGCAAAATTCGATTCCCCAAGGACTCCCGCTGACTGAACAGCCAATTGACCGGCAGAATGAGGAATTGCTAGATGGAAGACGTGAAATGTCGCCCCCCAGGAACAACCAGCAAACGCGGAGGAATTGAAGAGTATTAGTGATACTACTATTATGAAAATCCTATAATAGTCTAATTGTATATTGAATATCTAGACGACACACCTAGTCTAGTATTAGCAAAGTACAAATTGGTTGGAAAAGGAGTTCTTCTTGTATCTATATAACATCACACACCAGTGAAATAAAACACACAAAAATTTGGTCTACAATCTCTTCATCAACTTCTTTAATGGTTCTTGATGTTTTTACATCTTTATGGTATCAGAGCCTCAACAAATGCTTGATGGCCCCTCATTCAGCTTCCGCATTTTCTGTTTTTTTTCTTCTGTTCTTCTCATCTTTTTCCTGCACAACTGAACACCCAAACCGTGTCTTTGTCCTCCCTGGTTCATCTTCTACCTCTCAAGCTCTCTTCCTCTAATTATTTTTTAAGGCAGCATCAACTTATGCCCTTTTTTCATAGTCACAAACTGTGACAACATTCCTTTTCCTCCCCAATTTGAGCCACCTGACTCGAACACCCTCAAACCCAAATATCTGGCATGAAGAGATGCTGATGAACAGGTTCTATCTCTCCTCATTGCATCCTTAACAGAAAAATCCATGCGTGTTATAGTCGGTCACCACACTTCTAAGGCAGCATGGAATGCTCTTCAAGCGAAATTCAGTCAAGCTTCCAAAGCTCGGGAGCTTCATTTTCACATCGAACTCCAAGCTCTTCACTGTGGTTCTCTCCCTATCAAGTAGTTTGCTCGTGACTTCAAAAATATTGCAAATCAACTTGCCTCCATCGGTCAGGCAATTGATCAAACAGATGAGGTGCACTTGTTTTTGCAGGCATTGGGTCCAGATTTCACTCTCTTTTGCACCACTGAGTTGTCTAGGAATCCTCCTCTAACCTTTGAAGATCTCGTGGATGCAGCAGATAATCATGCCTTGATGTTTCTCTTGCTGGTTGCGTCGCTGCCTGCTGTTGCCTTTTAGGCCACTACGCCGTATGCACTTCTCCCTTTCGGTCAGCCTGCTTATGCTCTTGTTTCATCCTCTATGCAATTACCGGCTCTGGCGCCACTGACTTTCGCCCCATCCCAGGCCCCTGCATATCCCTCATATCCAATTTCTGTTGCTCGCAGCGGTCATTCCTCTGGAGCATACCACGTCCGAGGTGGTCACGGTTGGCCCAATGGCCGTATTTACTGTCAGATCTGTGAGAAACTTGGTCACAGTGTCATCCGGTGTTATGGGTGCTATGAAGATGACTCTCCAGCGGAAAATCCCGATTCTTCAAACATTCTAGGCATTTCTCCCATTTCTGAAAATATTGCAAGTGTTGGTGGTCAAGCTGCCATGTCACCTGCCACTTGGACTGGTCAACTCGCCACTTCACCTAACAGCTGGGCCGCCATGTCACCAGTTCAGTCCATGTATCTACCAAATTGGACTTCTTTTTATGCCTCTGGGCCTCCTCCACAGTCTGGGCCTCATTTTTCTGCACGTGGGCCTTTTTTGCTAGGCATGCTGGTAATTTTCAAGCAGGTGGGCCTTTTCCTGCTCAGCCATTTCCTGGCCCTATGCAGCTTAATTCTGATTCTCGAGCGGCCCATTACTCCTATGACGGGTAACCTAGTTCACCTGTGGCTACTGCTCCCAGAATTTTGCCCCCCCAACACCTCTCCTCGCCTTATTGTCTTTGATTGATTTTTGGACACGGGTATTTCGGCTCATATGACACCTTCCTTCTCTATTGTGGATTACCCCTCTTCGTATCATGGTAAGAACACTGTGATTGTTGGGAATGGTGCATCTCTCCCGATCACTCATACTGGCATATTCTCTTCAATTTTTGGTCTTCATCTTTTAGATGTTTTTGTTGTTCCATTGCTTACCAAAAACATGCTCTCCATTAGTAAACTCACTCATGATTCTCCTGTTGCTGTCACATTCTTTGATACTCATTTTATTATTTATGATCGTCTCACATGGCAGGCTCTAGCAACCGGCAGGCATGAGGATGTCTTGTATGTCTTATTATTTATGATCAGCATTCCTACTTTTGATGCTGCCCTTCGCTCATCCACCAACCACTCTTATGATCTTTGGCATTCCCGTCTCGATCATGTTTCTCATTACTTTATTATGCCAAAAAGGTTGCATAGCTCTTTGTGATGTTGTGTCCCCTACTCCCTTGTGCACTTCATGCGAGATGGCCAAGAGCCATCGCTTATCTTTTGAGACAAATGTTTGTCATGCTACTCTACCTTTAGCCCCTATTCATTGTGATTTATGGATCCATCTCCTATTTTATCGACTAATGGCTATGTATATTATGTTATTTTTGTGGATAATTTCTCTTGTTTCACTTGGTTTTATCCGCTTCGGATAAAGTCTTACTTCTTTGAGGTTTTTCGTCATTTTCTTACATATGTTGAAACTCAATTTTCCACAAGAATTCAAAAGTTTCAGAGTGATGGTGGTACCAATTTTACTAGTCATCATTTTCGTGACCATCTTCGCCTTGCCAGCATTCATCATCAGATGTCTTGTCCCTACACACCTGCCCAAAATGGGCTTGCTGAGCGCAAGCATCGACACATCACCGAGACTGGTCCTGCTCTTCCTTTTCATTCCCATCTTTCGCTCTCCTTTTGGGTTGATGCGTTCAGCACTGCAACCTACTCCATTAAGCGGTTGCCATCCTAGCTACTTGCAGGTATTTCTCCATTTGAGCTATTATTTTCTACACCACCATCTTATGATACATTTCGTCCTTTTTATTGTCGTGTGTTTTCATGTCTTCGTGATTATGCTCCTCATAAGCTCTCTTCTCGCCATCTTCCCTGTATATTTCTTGGCGTTAGCTCTTCTCACAAGGGTTATTGCTGTTTTGACCCTCTCACTTCTCGTATATATATCACTCATCATGCTCGGTTTGATGAGACTCATTTTCCTCTTCATCCATCCTCTCCCTCTCAGCCGCCTTCCTCCCTTACCATTTTTACTTTTCTTGAGCCCGAGTCCTCCTCTATTCCTCCTTTGTCTACTCCTATTATCGCACCCCTACCACCCTCTCCTTATGTTATTTGTACTGACTCTCCTTTGCATTGTTTGCCTGATTTACCTTCTACAGGTCCTGAGGCATCTTCTCCATTGGCACCATCCGTGCCTGTGCTCCTGGTGTCAAGTACTCATTCTATGGTCACTCGGGCCAAGGCTGGGGTCTTCCGCCCCCGTCATATTTTTATGGTATCGGAGCCTTTCTTGGCAAATGCCTACCTTTTCCTCCCACCCACCCAACTTTGAAACAATGGCCTCATCTTCTTCGTCTTCCAGATCTGTTGGCACCATTTCTTCTTTGGTGACCATGAAATTAACCAAAGAAAATTATTTGTTATGCACTCATTGTGCTAATGTGCTAATGTCATCTTTGTCGGATGACATTTTCACCCATCTCATTGGTCTCAATTCCTCTGTTCTTTTTTGGACAGTTTTGGAGAAAGTCTTTGCTTCTCATTCCAATGCTCGCCTCATTCAAACAAGGCACACACTCTATACACTGAAGGAAGGCGGACAGTCCATCAGTGAGTACTTCCAGCACGTCAAAAGCCTTGCAGACACTCTTGCTGCCATAGGACAGCCTCTGCAACCGGATGAGTTTCAATCCTATCTCTTGGGGGGTCTTGATTTGATAATTTGTTTCTAGGCCAACTTATTCGTACTATTCTTATCTATTTATTGTTAGAATTCAAGTACTTCTCTACCAGTTTTAGTTAATAATGCTATCTTTTTGGGTTGTAGATGTTCCGGACCAAATAAAGGGGAAACTGAACTAAATCCAGATAAAATGGCGAGAAATTGACGAAAATAACTTAGGGGGAGAAAATAACTTAGTTCCGCAATTTTCCGAAAGCTACACTTTCACTCCCACAAAATAGAAAAGGTGGAGAAAAGAAAAAAAAAAGACCAAGTGGTCAATCAGAAAGAAAGAGGGATCCGACAAGAATAAAAAAGGAGCACAAGAAAAAAAATACAGATGGGCCGTTAGAGAAAAAAAAAAGAATAAGGGCCCAAAAAATTTCATCACGTGTGGGAAAGAAAAAAGAAGGCAACAATCCAAAAAAAAAGTAGGCGGCCAATTGGCGAAAAAGGAGGAAGAAATCCTTTAGCTACCCACGAGGGGATGAAAATTTCCCTCCCCTTTCATGCGAACATAAAAATTCAAGTCAATATTCGATTTTTAATCACATAAAAATCCCAACAAGTAACACTCAAGCTTCATACTTTCGGTCATTTTTACATATAAAGCGACTGTTCAGATAATCCATTTGTGATCGCATCTGTTTCAGGGCAGGTAGTCTTACCGCACTATAGCAAGCTTTCTTCAGCTTATTCAAAATCATTTATCATCTCAGCAGCATACGGGCTTCTCACAGGAAGCAGGTTCGTGCTGTCCTTTGCCACTATTTTTCCCACCTTGACTTCTCAGTTCCATGTCACTTCTTTCTTCTTTCTTGCTTAACTTTGCTCTGCTCTTCTACTACAGCAGGTTTCAGATGACTCCCGGGCCGATACTCCCAATGGAATTGCAATGGATAGTAATACCTTGGAAGGAATATTGGCAACTCTGCTATGATTCAATCTTTGCGGGCAGGTCGAAATCATGCTGACATTTTTTTTATTCTAGAAATCTTTGCACTTGTTTGCTTGTTCAAATGATGGAGCTGCACAGACAGGGATACAGCAATACATAATTTAACAACGTTGTCTTTAGTTGTCCTTATCTACTCCATTTTAGCAGTCACATACTGATACTACTAGGTTCTCGTGGCATTTGGTAGGATGAAAGTGAAGACACGAGATTAAAACATAAACACACACACGAATACGAGAATTACGTGGTTTGACTATGCCTACGTTCACGGGAGGAAACAAGCTTTTTCCCTTTTATTTATCATACTCTCACACTATTTTACAATGGTGTTTTGTTTTGCACTATACATATGCAGGATGGTATTTAATGCTTTGGAGACTCATGTCACATTTTTCAACTTTGGTGGCTCTTGTTTTCCATTTGTAGGCTCGACGATGGAGGTGCTCGAGGATGAATTTGGGGCTCGAGGTCAGCAGAAAGTTCTCACCTCCTCATTGTAGAGTTGTTACTAAGACTTTGAAATGCGAACTTGTTAACATGAAATTCGCTTATGAATTCTAGTGCTTTTCTTGAATTTTTAATTTGCCTGGGTTGGCCCATTACAGGGTCTTTGAGCCATTTGATAAATAGCCTGACCGTTTATGCTAGGTTTTGGGTCTCGTGTATGTAGGTGCGTGTGTGATGGTTAATTTGGTAGAAAGGTAGATTACCCTCATTAAACCATATGCCTATGGTATTTGAGTTTCACCTTCCATTCCTATTTATATTTGAGATCCGTCTTTCATGTTTTCGGTATGGGACTTTTTACATTTCAACACTCACCAATCAAGTCGGACTTGAACACCCTTTGATTAGCAGCGGAAGCATTCGGGCCTGAATCGTGGCTTTGATACCATCTTGAATTTTTAATTTGATTGGGTCGGTCCATAACTGAATCTCTGAGCCCTTTGATAAATATCGAGTCTGACCGTTGATGCTAGGTTCGTATCTCGTGTGTATAGGTGCGTGGGGGGTAATTTGGTAGGAAGGTGGATTGCACTCATTATGATCATAGGCCTATGACATTTTAGTTTCACCCTTCATTTCTATTTATATTTGAGATTATTCTTTCATGTTTCCCGTGTGAGATTTTTTACATCTCAACAACTTTACTATGAAACAGGAGAAAAATAAATGAAACCTGGAATTAAATTTATATGAGGCGGTTCGTGTACACAATTCTTATGTGTACAATCTGTGCACAATCCATACTTGTCACCACTTATCGTCGAAATTAGTTGCACGATTGGAAATGCAATGCGTAGGAAATCAAAAGCCACATATTTCAGTGCTGTTCCGTCGACTTTATCATTGGAAATTTCTAAAACGTTATTAAGGACTACTTAATCTAAGAGAAAGGGTTTCCGAAATTTCCTACGATGAAGTCGCCAGAACGACATTGAAATATGGGAGTTTTGTTTTAGTATGCATAGACTTTTCAATGATGCAATCAATTTTTGACGTCGCGTGGTGGCAAATATGAATCGTGCACCATGTATCTCTAGGCTGTGCATATGATCATGGTTCAAATTTATGTATGTATATAATAGGTCAGGCTCTTTTGCACAGCCCTTATTTTGCACAACCGTGCACAACCCATACACACCACTACCCGTTATCAAAATTGGTTGCACCATTGGAAAGCTTATACATTGTAGATAAAAATCCCCATGCTTTGGTCCGGTTTCCGGCGACGAAGTCGCCGGAAATTTCTAAAACCCTATTTAGGACTACTTAA